>JAHHUM010002642.1:0-166634 GCA_036173005.1 Crenichthys baileyi
ATTCCTTCTACCATCTCCGGAATGTTGCCATAATTAGTATTATTCTGTCCCAGCGTGATGAGAAACTTGTTCAGGTATTTGTTACTACAAGGCATGACTACCATTATTATCAGGAAAGCAGGATGGGAGGCAGATCCTTTAGTTATCAGGCTCCTTTCCTGTGGAACCAGCTCCCGGTTTTGGTCCGTGAGGCGGACACCCTGTCTACTTTTAACGCTAGGCTTAAAACTTTCCTTTTTGATAAAGCTTATAGTTAGAGTGGCTTAGTTTATCAGGGAGGGAGCCTTCCTCCCTCCCTGTTGGATGGAGTAAGGGGGAGTCAGGATTAGCCTAAACCGGCTCAGTTTAGGTTTAGGTGCAAACACCCGCCATTTCTGCTACCTGTATGACCCCTTTCTCTTTTCCAATGGTTATAATCAGTCTGCAAAAGAGGGGTATCCCAATCCTTGTGGTTTTTAGTATAAAAATGACCATCAGGGGGGACACTTTGTGGTGTCCCCTTGAAACGACATTGTCGAAAATAAGCACAGTTTAACCAAAAAATCTGAACTGAAAACTATCTGTGTAGTTATGCTGCTATAGGCTTAGGCTGCTTGGAGGACATAATGACCACTTTCACCCTCTTCGCTACATTCTCAAACACTCTCCAATCTTGCTTTTTGCTGTTATTTCAGCTTTTAAACTTTGTTCTCTCTCTTTTTCTTCCCTAGAAGCTACACCTGTCCTGACTCTGTGTCTACCTGTGACACATATCGGGAAGGGAATCCTCCAAGCTTCTGCTGGCAAAAACTTAATGCTCACCCTCTACCGATGATCCACATGGCCCTGTCTTTCAGTGTTTAAAACCCCTTTTCTCCCTCCTAGACATGGCTACTGACTGAGCTTTTACTGTGACTAACCTAGGGCCTCTTTCAGGCTCTAACCTTGAAAACTGGCTCAGAGTTTATCTGTTCTTTCTTTCTAGGGAAACGACTAAAGGAGCTACATCCATTAACATTTTTTTTTCCTTCCCATAAAAAAGTACCCTGGATCAGTGCTTCTTTGTTCCCTTTTTGTGTCTCTGCTTTGGGGTTTCTCTCTAACCCCTCAGTTGGTCGTGGCAGATGGGTGCTCACACTGAGCCTGGTTCTGCTGGAGGTTTCTTCCTGTTAAAAAGGGAGTTTTTTTTCCTCACCACTGTCGCTACATGCATGCTCAGTATGTGGGATTGCTGCAAAGTCAAACCCAGTGACTGTCCACTGTCTCTACATTCTCATCCAGGAGGAGTGAATGCTGCAAGTCACTGACTGGATTCAATCTGCTGGGTTTCCTTAGATAAAAAACTTTTTTTCCCAATTTTTAAAAAATAAGTAACTCTGACTGCACTGTTCAATGGTTAGGATTAATTGGAATGTATGTACCTGACTTTTGTGAAGTGCCTTGAGACAACATGTGTTGTGAATTGGCGCTATATAAATAAAACTGAATTGAATTGAATTGAAGTCCAAAAATGTTGTTAAAAGCCTTCAGCTTATTAAAAACATTGCAGCGACAATCTCAGACTGCTTGTTTTCTGGTGGTTCCAAGAGTCTCTAGAAGTAGAATGGGAGGCAGATCTTTTAGTTATCAGGCTCCTCTCCTCTGGAACCAACTCCCAGTTTTAGTCTGTGAGGCAGACACCCTGTCTACTTTAAGACTAGGCTTAGAACTTTCCTTTTTGATAAGGCTTATAATTAATGGCTCATGCTATCCTTAACTACCTCTATAGTTGTGCTACTATATGCTTAGCTTGCTCAAAGACATACTGACCACCTTTTCCTTACTCTGCTACTTTCTCCTACTACTGTACATTTTCTGCAGCTATTGTTCCATTAACTTTATGTTTTCTCTCTGTTTTGTGTCATCAAAGAAGATATCTCTGGCCTGGTGTTCTGTTTTAATGACACCTTCCTGGAAGGAACCTTTGGCTTAGCTATTGCTGCAAGTAAACTCACGTTCTATTTCCATAGATGAGACACTTGACTCTCTCTCTTTGTTTAAGCTTGTCTCTCTCCTAGTCAAACACTGGAGGAGCTCTAGCTGCGGCTAACTGCCGCTACATTCTCGTTAAAGAAGAGGAAATGCTGCAAAGTCAGTAACTCAGTGCAACCAGCAGGGAATTATTAGATAGACAACCTTTCTTTAATGTTGTTGTGTAGTGTTAATATTTAAATAAAATGAACTGCTTTGAATATTTGTTTTGCATCTTTTTTTCTTTAAGAAACTTAAAATCCAATGTGGCTGCATTTAATAATGTACATTTAATACCTACAATTGAGTAACATCCTGAAGGTAGAGAATGGTGAATTAAACATAGCTGCTAAGGCCTAATTACAGCGCCACCAGTTGGTTGAATAGGCTAAAAAGGAAAACTTCAGCACATAAAATAATTTGGCCAATGTGTTGCTAAAGAAAGTAATTAACTGCTGCTTTTTAGCCTAGTTTCTCCAAGAGATGGAGCCACTAAAGGAGCTACTATTGCAACTAACTCTTTCCTTTACTAATGCGTGTTAACCCCCAGTCAGAACAATCCTAAATCAGGATAAAAACCTAAAGTTTATTTTTTCTCTATTGGAATTCAAGATACATTATTTTTAATTTAAATTATTTTTGCTTACTTTTAAAAGAAGTTGGCTCCTATTTTAAGATATTTTGATTGTGTCTACAAACAATTGAAAGACCTTGAATAAGGATAACAATCTTTTGTTATTTTGGTCCTTTCTTCCTCAAATAGGAGTCATCCTGTTTTTAGTTTTATGAATTTTCAACATTCCATATTTGGAAAAGGACAGGACTGCCGCAGTCCAGCTCAGCTGTGGTACTGCTGTTTTTCAGCCATGCCTTTGGAATGTGTGCAGAATGTAGGTTTTCGTTGTCTTGATGAAAATTACATGGATGTTTCTGGAAAAGATGTAATCTTGAAGGCAGCTTATGTTGCTCTAAACTTAGGGTCATTGGTTTGTATTCTATTCTTTTTTTTCAAATGTACTTTTACAGAAAAGAGAGACAAAACTTTGAGAGGTACATTAAATGATTTATGTATAAAAAAGAACATAATCCCTTCCCATGTTTGATTTTTTTAACTTCCATTCATCTAATCATGTTGAGGTTACTTATCTGGAATACATTTTTCACCTGATTCAAGTCCTACATCCATCCCATTCCACGTTGGTTTGAAACATTTTAGAGATTTAAAAGTTCAAGTGGACCGATGTTGACTAATATCTTGGATTTGTACATTTGACCGTGAAACAAACCTAAAAAATATTTTATACTTACTTGATCGAATGTCTAAACATACCAGATCTTTAGAACAGAAACATATTTGAAGGTCTCACTGATGCTAAACATATTTGCACAATTACTTTATAATTACATTAATGAAGCTGTGTGCAATTTCTATTTACTTTAAAATACCTGCTTGAGGTATTTTAGCACCTGTTATTGTGGTAGGTTGGAGATGAATGCAACATGTGAACTGATTTGCTGAATAATAATAATATTAACCCTAACCTTAACCCTACTCATCCCAGTTTTAGCCCTTCCAGTCAGAATAAACGGAACCATGCTGAGTAGCTTTTCTACTACATTATCTGCATTCCTTTGACTGTTTATGCATCTGATTTCTAAGCATTTATCAGCCAGTAATATAGGTTTAATTGTTTTTAGGTGGGACTTACAGCACTCCAGCAGATGAGGTGGTTGGTATCCGGATTTTCCACCAGCGTCCACAGCTTAGTGAGGAAAGCCGGCACGTTGCTAGCTAAGCTGCCGTCCACACCTGCAATACCTGGAGACTCCTGCATGTTCACCCCTTGTCTTCTTCACAGCAAGGAAACCAATCTTATGGAAAAGTGTTTATATGTGAAAGTGCAGCTTCCTAGATTAGTCCATGTTAGAGAATGATCGTCACTGATAATCCCAGGTTTGTCTCTTTGATTCCATCTCAGTTGGTAGACTTTCCCTGTTTGTGCTCACAGATGTTTCTTCTTGTCTTTTTAGCAGATTATTGTCTTTCACCGTGCTTCCCCTGTCATCATCCAACTGAATGTGGTCACAGAAGGTCCGTGTCAGCACACATAGAATGGCAGCCCATCCACCCGCGGCCTCCCAATGACAATCCAAAGAGTCCAACAATACACTGATCACACAAAAGGGTTCAATAATACACCGTGAAAGGCTTGCTGGGTAACCTGAACGCCACTGGGCTCAGTGTTACTGTGTTCCACACAGAAAGGATGTCTATGCATCCTGTGATACATCTGAGTGACCATAACTGTTAGGATTCATGATGGGAATTAGCTGAAAATGATCAACCCTGATTTAGATTCATGTTTTTTATTCTGACTCATTTAATCCCAAATTTGCCTTAATAGTGTCATGAACATTGTACTTCTGATAGAAAATTCTGTTCAAAAGTTATTTAAATTAATTTACAACTTCATTAGAGAATATTAAAATGTAAAGAGATACACATCCTTTATTTATTCAGATGGTGGCTTAATCGGGTTCTAGGACCTTCACATCTCTCCTCCAAAACCTTCAAAAACTTCCAATAATATATAAAATATGACAGATTGATTCTTTGCTATAATCCAGAACAGAGATAGTATTGTTACTGGGACCAGTAATTACTTTTGGGACAGTTATAATACGATCTCCGCAAGGTTCGGTCATCTGAATAGTTCTATCAGGTGTAGGTTATAAGTAGATTATTCCTACTGATTGCTATCATGCTCTATTTTAGCACCTGTTATTGATTCTGTTTCATAACAAAACAAACTGTGATCTTATAGTTGGTGTGTTGGAACTTCTGTTGCTTTTTTGTAAAGCTGTTGACAACTCTCTCACTTGCAACAATGGCATTGTTAAAAATGTTAGTAGAATTGCCATTAGCAATCCTTATTTAATGCAGGGAAAAACTACCTGAAGTTGTAAAGATGGTAAAACAGGTGATTGACTGTATCTAGAAATATGTGGGATGATAAACTCAGTGATAATGGAACAATAATAAGTATTATATAAAAATGATGGAAATTATATGCAATAATTATACAACCATGATCAATAATCATATAGGACTAATGAATGTTACTTTAAATCTGCTTGTTATAGCTGTAAGGTTGACCATCAAATGTTTTCATTCGAGAGATGACATCTGAATATATTCTGCAGGTGAACAGGACCGACTTTCTGTTGGTGGTTTTACATCTATTACCATTATGACCACTAGATGGTGCCATGGTATTTTAGACGTAGTCAAGAATTCTTTGAAATTTAAATACAATCCCATTCAAACGCTATGATTAAATGAAACATGCATATTTTAAAAAAATTGCTTAGAATTCCTTTAACTTAAAAAATCAGTAATGATGGTAGTGTTTCATTAAATTGGGGATATGTACAGTATATGCTTGCTACAAAAACAATGACAAGCAAGGGTTCTTTCAAGATATGTGGGTCGCATGCTCTACAGCTACACTACACCAGACACCGTGCCCTCAGGTAGTTTTTTTAAATAATCTTTTAGCCCCCCTCCCCCCGGCTCTGAATCCAGAAACATAAGTGCAGCACTGGATAAAACATGAACAGCTCTCTCAGAGGTCAGATAATCACTGATGTTTTATACTAATTAGAAGCAAACTGATCACAGCAGTGGTTACCTTCTGGAGCCATTTAAAGCCATGTGCTTCTGTTTATCTTATTGTTAGAATTTAAAAATAGCAAACAACTATCAGGTAAGAAATCTTACCACCCAAGCTCTCACCATGATTGACAGAAAAGTGCGCCCCCCCAAATGCTGCCAGAGTATGTAAAGTTATATGCATAGGCCACGAGAGGGCACACAACAGCAAACAGGGAAGTACTCAAGCTCTCACTGCCTTGAAATGCTTGCTGTGACTCGAGGAGAATGTGGAACGTTCTAATTACGGGTAAATATGTTATAAATGAACTTTTATTTTCACGATCTGTGAAAGGCGAAGCTCTCGATTAACTAGCTCTACCGTCCTACCTTCTCCTAAGGGCATGGACTTTGGGTGAAAGAATGAGATCCAAATACAAGCTCCTCCACATCAAGAGGAGTCAGCTAAGGTGGCTCGGGTATCCGTTCCAGATGTCCCCTGGACCCCTCCCTCAGGAGGTGTTTCAGGCTCGTCACACCAGTAGGAGGCCCACAGGACAGCCCAGGACACACTGGAGGGGCTATGTGTCTTGGATGGCCTGGCCTCGGGCTTCCACAGAGGAAGTCACAAGGAAGTCTGGGCGTCTCTGCTGAGCCTGCTGCCCCCGTGACCCAGTCCCGGATAAGCGGAAGACGACAAGTACGAGAACAAATATAATCAAGGTTTTCTATGGGGTAAGATAACTGTCAATAAAAACATATGCATAGGTGTCTAAATTTGTAAATGTAAGTAAATAAACATGCATAAATTTAAGGTTTGTATATGTGCCTTGTTCTAAACTCATACATACATGTGACATCAGATATTTCCTCTGTGAGAATACAAGTTTAGAAGTTACGAATACAAGTTACAAAGTTACAACTTTTCATGTATCCCAACAATACAAGTGACCTACAATTTTTGACCTACGTGCTGAAAGATGTCTTTATAACATTTAGTAAAGAGGTTGCCAACAGCCACCTCTGTTTTAAAGTGTTTGAAAAGGCCATTATTAGTGATTTTGTTAATACTTTATACAACGTGATCAAGGGAGCGCTGGAAACCACTGTATTCGTTATGCTGCTCCCAGGCCTTGAGAACTGGAGAGTTGTGCCAAGCAGGGCATCCTGAGTTAAGTCTCTGCAAAATAAAACTCCTCGTCTCTAACTATTAGATTTACATATCAAACCCATCCCAACAGACAGTAGTTAGGAGGTGAGAGTAGAGTTTTTAAATGTAGGGAACAGAACCGGTAAAAGTATGGCTGATATTATGGTAAAAAAGGAAAGAAGATCCTCTCCCTGACCTGCATGTTAACATGGATAAGGAAATAGCATGGCAGCAACTCATTGCATTTAGACACGGTGAAGACAACTTGCTGTTTAACCTGAAAATCATGGTGGAGAAGAGATGGGATTCAAGTGACTTTAGATGTGGCTTGGATGCTGGTGCCCAGTGGGCTGAGTAAGCTGCTGGCCTGATATTCAAACACAAACATCTCCACACAGACAATTATCCATCCATCCATTCATTCATTCATTCATTCATTCATTCATTCATTCATTCATCCATCCATCCATCCATCCATCCATCCATTCATTCATTCATTCATTCATCCATCCATCCATCCATCCATCCATCCATTCATCCATTGCCACTTATCCATGCATGGTCGCAGGGTAGCTCGTGCCTTCAGTAGACCAGTGATCACAGAATGGTCCGAGAACGAGCCTTGTTGATGTCAGAGGTCAAAGCAGAACACGCAAACAGGACAGAGATGATAATAAGTCAACAGGAACTCAAACAACTACTCAAGGTAATTAGAATACCAGCTCTGAACACACAACATGTGGAACCTTACAGCAGATGAGTTACAGTGTCAGGCTTTATGTGTTAGAAGTAGAACCAAAAGTGTAAGGTAGGTAGATAGTAACTTGGGATGAGCATGGGTGGAGGGTTTTAAACAAAAAAACCCGTACAGAAACTCACACAAAAAAAGGGGCCATGGACCACGGGGAGGCCCCCGGGAGGAACCCCCAAAGAAAAAGGGAAAAACCCCTTTGGACCTTTTTATTACTGGAAAATAAAAATTGAATGCAGATTAGTAAATCACGTAATTAGCAACAGCTGTGAAAGTGAGCAAACAGGCAGACTGAGGCAAGATGAATAATTAACACAAAGGAACCTTTACTAGACACAAAAAATGACAAACCAAGGTAAAAAATACTGACACTGATCTAAAAGAAATCAAATCAAATGCACAAAGAACAGAACACAAGAAGAGAACGGAAACAGAATGGAATGAATACAGCAAGGCATTTTAAACAAGAAGAAACAAGCAGTACATACTGTATACTGAAAGTGGTTGACTTTATGCACTGGGGTCAACCATGCGAAGAAACAGGAAGGGGACTAGAAAGGTGAAGACGAGACTGCAGGTTGGAAAAGCAAGTGTGAGGACAGATCTGAGGCTGAGCTGGAGGCGGCTGTGCTGAGGATGTTCAAATTTTATTTAGGAGCAACCACCATAATCCCACTCTTGATCCACTTTATCCAATTTCCGACTCGTGTCATGCTTTGACTCACAATAGGGTCTATTGATTATTTAATTAATCTCAGTGAAGCACCTAATAATCATTTTGATTGTCTCATTGTCGTGCTCGTAACGTGTTCCAAACAAAACTTGCGGATGATGTTAGAGGCTGTATTGTGAAGCATGAACTGAGGACTCAGGCTTTTATCTGTGAAAAACAGAAACACTAAAATGTGACACGGGCTTGGTTAAAAAAATTGAACGTTCGTTAGATGTTTAAAAGGACAGAAGTCACACCAATATTATTTTTTTAGAGTTGTAATTGTGTACTTAATCTCTTCTTGGATAATTTCCTCCATTGACTTCTTTCCCAGACCAAAGTTCCTGAGAGTCATCAGAGCAAAGCGCCGATGGTCCCTCCACAGCGAGCCATAATCAACCGTAATCCCACCTAAACACAGCAACACAAAAAACAAGCCTCCAAGGTGTGATTTCTCTGTGCAGTTACCCCAGGTACTGTAAACAATCTGACTCAGCATAGAAAATGTTGGATATTTTTTTCTGAACGGTTTTATTTTTTAAAAGCAAAAATCCCGGGAATAATTTTTGAGTTTTTTGGCCCTTTTGGGGGGGTTCTTCCTTTCCCTAGAGTTTTTCCCAAAAAATAAACAAGTTTGAATTTTTAATTTTTTTTCAAAAAATTTACACAAACCCATGTAATGCCAAAATTTAAAAAATGTGAACACCCCTTTTTTTTAATTGGTTTTACCCAACAATAAGAAAGAAAGCCTCAAGCCCTGAAACCCCCTGTTTTTCTTGACAGTTTTTGGCTATTTCCCCCAGGGGGTTTTTGGGTTTGGTTAAAGTAAAATTTTTTAAAAAGAAAAGGGATATGCAAAAAAAATTTCAAGGGGAAAAACATTCTAAAAAATTTAAAAAAGTTAGCACTAAATACATTCAAACAAAAATTTGGGGAAGCAGGAGTTTAAATATTTTCTGGTTTCAGACCAAGAAACAAACTGTAGACATTTCCATATGACTGTCTCAGCTGCAAGGATAGAAAGTGGTTTATCTATCGTGTCCTAAAATATGAAAAAACCCCATAGGGTATTTTAAGAAAAAACCTTCGGTCTTTTGCTGAATAATCAAAAAAAGAAAAAAAAACACAGGGGTTTCTTTTGAAAATTTAAAATTTAAAATCCTTTACAGAATATTCTGAAAATTTTTGGGTGTTTTCCCTAAAAGGGTTATTGTTGTTTTAAAACATTTTGGTTTTTGGAAATGTTTTTTTTTTGAGTTATAATAATAATATTAAGGTAAAGGTTAAGGGGTAAAACCCCTCACCCCTTAAAAGGGCCCTGCAATTCAGTGCTGAGGCCAGCCCCCAAAGACAAAGAAAATCAAACCCTAAAGCCCTAGCAGTAGGCTCTGGAAGGGGTTTTAAAAAAGGAATTTGCTTACGCCTGACTGTTTATCCCCCGAAATCAAAAAAATTCCTTTAAAAATGTTAAAAAACTATTTTGGGCCGAAGGTTGTTTTTGGGAAAAAACCCTTTAAAGGGGTGAAAAAAAAAAAGGGCCCATGTTTTTTTGAAATTTAGGCATTTGGGAAACGGAGTAGTAGGGTTTAAAAGGCCCAAAAATTTTTTTAAAACCCAAAGGGGGGGATTAATTTGGGGCAAATCAAAAAGGGGGTTTTCCCAAAATTTAAAAGTCATGGGAATTCTGACTTTTCAGTCTTTTACATAGCTTTAAAAACTTTTAAAGATTAAATAAAGAATAAATAAAAAAAAAGAGTAAATTTAAAAAAAAAGCAACAAGTAAAAATTTCTAAACAATTATAAAAAATCGGAGGGGAACTCTACACTCATACCACTTCAAAAGGTTTTTAAAGGGCCCTTAAAAATTATATAGCCCCCTTTTTCCAGTCATCCAGACCCCCTCAAGGCACTCTACACTGGGGGCCACTTCACCCAACCCCATTTCCCCAAAATTCCCCTTTTCCCCGGGATACAACAGGAGGGGTAGGAAAAACTTGAGGTTAAGTGCCTTGCCCAAAGGGGCCCCATTGACATAAAACCGGGGGAAAGGGCTGAATGGAACCCCAAAACCATTTTATTGCAAGATGATTTCTTTTCCTACTGTTTCAATTTAGTATTTAACCCCCTGTTTTTTTTCCTTTTCCCCCCGCTGGTTCCTTAGGTGTGATTGTGTGTTTTTTCTTTGTGCTGTTTGAAAAACCCTGTCTTTTTTCCGCCAAAATAAAGCAGAAAAGACCCGTCTTACCGGGAAAACCCCTTGAGCTTCTGGATTTCTTCCCCCGCATTTGGTCCCAAAAAAAACCTTTCCATTATGCCCCCTTTGTCTTTGGGAACCTTGCCCCCAGCAGTTGTTTTTTCCTGTTGCCCAAACTAAATCAAATTAGCCCCTGGGGCCCAAAATTTTTAACAGCAAAGTTGTCCACAAAACAGGAAAACCCCTTTTGCCCGGGCCCTTTAAAGGGGGGGTCAAAAGCCTGCCCTCATTTTGTAAAAAGTTTCAATTCTGCTGTATGCAGAAAGCACAGAGTGAAATGTTTCCCTTGCAATGGTCATAAAGGACAGGAAGTGAGAAACTAACATGTTAGAGACTATTGTTCTTCAGTTTTCTTTAGGATCTCCAGTTTTTTTCATGCTTTTTTTTAACCAGTAAAACTTATTTTATAACTATACAGTTATTAAGGAAAGGCGGGTAGTGGGAGTTTCAGCACCATAGTGATCCAAAGCATATGATGGCAGGTAAATATAGAAATGGTTTACCAGACACAAAAGCAGCCTCCATGGCCATCTCATTCACCAGATTTAAATGCTACTGTATAAAAACATAAAAGCATAAAAGAGGATCCAGGACTATGGACCATCTAGAGCAGGGAAGCCCATCCCCAGTCCTCAAGAACTGGTGTCTTGCTTGTTTTAGATGCTTTGACCTTGATTTTGTTTAAAAAAAAGTATATCTTTGTTTTTTTTTTCCACACTTAATAAATGTATTTAAAATGAAAGTTGGATTTTTCTGAGATTAGGCTGCTGCAATAACTAATGCATTTATATGAATAATTTTTACACCTTTTTACCTAGGTTCCAGTAATGCACTTTATATTGTATATTTCTGTTCAAGCCTCATTACACCATTAGGTGCACCCCAGTAATTTGAAATAATTCTTAGGAGAGCCAATAGCAATGAACAGACGGAGAGACGGACGGATGCCAGTAATATGTTGTAAACATAACTGCAATGTAATTAGAAGTACAAATGCATGTGCTATTAAATAAACAACCAAGCTCAAAACTCTTTGTAAATTTGTTTTTTAAAGATGCAAGACATTCTGCTGCCATCTCACTGTTTACTTGTGATATTTCTAACCAGCCTTGTCGTCAGTTTGATTCTTAGGTGTATAAAGAAATGTATCAACATGCCTTCAATGTGAGGCTATTTTGAGCTGTTTGTTTTATTTGGTTTTGAATGAAGACCTGAAATTGTTTTGCCAGAATTCTTATATATAACAAAACCAAGGAAAGAATATAGGCTTCTGTGACCCAGAGGTTTGGTTTGCTTATGTCTTGGGGTCGCTCTAAATGCAATCATAGGAGATCTTTTCAATTTTCAAAAGAATCTGCTTAAAAACTCATCTCTTTACTTACTGCAACAAAAAAATATGTTGTAGTTATCATTTTGGGCAGCAGAGGGCAGCAGAGGCCTTAGTCAAACAAAAAGACCCAGTAGAACAAATGCAGGAAAAATGTTGGTTTAGATAGGACCAAACTGAATAGGTCACCAGCTACACTTGTTAAGAAAGAGTAACTCAGCTCTCGGTGCTAACTGATTGAAACGACATTGTTGAAAATAAGCGCCGTTTTACTAAATAATCTGAACTTAAACTTTCTGTGTAGTTATGCTGCTATAGGCTTAGGCTGCTGGAGGACATAATGACCACTTTCACCCTCTTCGCTACATTCTCACACATTTCCCCATTTTTGCATTATTTCCCTGTTTTTCAGCTTTTAAACTTTTTTTCTCTCTCTTTTCTTTCCTAGAAGCTACACCTGGCCTGACTCTGTGTCTACCTGTGACACCTTTCTGGGGGGGGCATCGTCCGAGCTTCTGCTGGCAACAACTTAAGCTCACCCTCTACCGATGACCCACATTCCCTGTCTTTCAGTTTTTAAAACCCTTTCTTCTCTCCTAGACATAGCTACTGACTGAGCTTAACTGTAACTAATTTATGTGCTCTCTTTCAGACTCAACCTTGAAAACTGGCTCAGAGTTTATCTGTTTTTTTCTTTCTAGGTGAAACCAACTAAAGGAGCTACATCCATTAAATTTTACTTTCCTTCCATAGAAAGTTCTCCTGGATCAGTGCTTCTTTGTTTTCTTTTGTGTCTCTGCTCTGTTCTCTCTAACCCTCAGTTGGTCGTGGCAGATGGCTGCTCACACTGAGCCTGTTTTTGCTGGAGTTTCTTCCTGTTAAAAGGAGTTTTTTTCCTCTCCACTGTCGCCACTGCGTGCTCAGTATGAGGGATTGCTGCAAAGTCAACGCCAGTGACTGTCCACTGTCTCTATATGCTCATCCGGGAGGAGGGAATGCTGCAAGTCACTGACTGGATGCAATCTGCTGGGTTTGCTTAGACGAAAATTTTTATCTAATTTGAATAAATAACTGAATCTGACTGCACTGTTCAATGATTAGGATTAATTGGAATGTATGTACCTGACTGTTGTGAAGTGCCTTGAGACAACATGTGTTGTGAATTGGAGCTATATAAATAAAACTGAATTTAATTGAATTGAAAATCTGGTTGATTGTTTCTATGTAAGAAGAGGGAGAGAAACCATCAATTTAATTCAGTTCAATTCAGTTTAATTATATAGCACCAATTCACAATACATGTCATCTCAAGGCACTATACAAGGTCAATTCATTTGAATCATTTGGATTCCAAGCCAAGTACATACATTCGTATCAGGCTTGATATGTCAGATGTTACAGCTTTTGACATTTACTTGTACTCGTCTTCTTCCCCTTCATCCGGGACTGGGTCGCGGGAGCAGCAGACTCAGTAGAGACACCCAGACTTCCCTCTCCCCAGACACCTCCTTGGGCTCCTCCAGGGGGAGCCCAAGGCGTTCCCAGGCCAGCCAAGAGATATAGTCCCTCCAGCGTGTCCTGGGCCGCCCCTGGGCGTCCTCCCGGTGGGACATGCCTGGAACACCTCCCGAGGAAGGTGTCCAGGAGTCATCCGGTATAGATGCCCAAGCCACCTCAACTGGCTCTTCTCGATGTGGAGGAGCAGTGGCTCTACTCCGAGCTCCTCCCAGATAGCCAAGCTCCTCTCCCTATCTCTAAGGGAGTGCCCGGCCACCCTACGGAGGAAGCTCATTTCAGCCGCTTGTATCCGGGATCTCTTTCTTTTGGTCATGACCCAAAGTTCATGGCCATAGGTGAGGGTAGAAACTTAGACATTTAAGACTTTTGACATTTAAGTAGTCCTAATTCATTGGTTGTTGAGAATTGGTATATGTATGGCAACCAACACTGTCTTTTACTTCCCTTCTGCAAATCAATGTTTTCCTTCTAAAGACATCTTTTTAAAACTTGCTGGATGGTGTTCACAAAAGGGCTTGGGTTGACCCAACAGCGGATAACAATAATCGTCAAATTTAAATCTAGACTTTGAATAGGCCACTCCAGTTCAGAGGTGGACCTGCTGGTCTGCGTCAGATTCTGATGTATAAGCCAAGTGGGCTTGAGTTTAAGCTCGTAAGCTGGTTGATCGGACATTCACCTTCAGGATTTTCTGTGTGAGAACACAGTTCATGGTTCCATCAATTACAGCAAGTCGTCCAGGTACTACAGCAGCAACACGGACCATCACACTACCACATTGTTTGACTGTTTGTAGGCTGTATTTTATTTTAACTGCTGTGTTAGTTTTATACCAGATTGAATGCATGCCTTCTAAAAGGTTCCACTGTTGTTGCAACAATCCATTGAATATTTTCCAGGAATCTTGCAGATGGGACGTTGTTTTTTGGCAACTGTGAGACCGGCCTATGTGTATCTTTAGTCAGCAGTGATTTTGGCAGTGAAGCTCTCCTAGGGATATCATTTTTGCATAGTTTTAATTGTTGGATCATGAATAATAACCTTAACTGAGGCAAGTGAGGCCTGTGGTGCTTCAGATGGTGTTCTACATTATTTTGTGATCTTCAGGATGAGTTTTCTCCATTTGTGGATAATAGTTCTCACTGTGGTTCCTTGGAGTCCATAAGAAGTAGCTTTGTAGCCATTTCCAGACTGATAAATATCAGTCACTTTGTTTTTCATGTTTCATGTTTTTTTCATGTTTGTTCTCAATCTTTCAGATTGGAGTATGATGTGGTGCTTCTTAAGATCTTTTTGCATACTTCATATCATCAGACAGGTTCTATTTTCTACAGAACTGAAGGGATAACAACAACAGGTTATGGTTTCAGGAGAAGTTTTATTAACAGTAACTTCTTTGTAGAAAGCCGCAAGTTGTTGATCATTTCAGACAAATCAGCCGTTTGTGAGTATAAGCATCTTCAGAACCTCACTGTTTTGACCTCAGCTGGACCTTCATGAAATATGGTTTAGGAGTCAAAGTTGCTCCATAGACCGGTGTGAAGTCAGGTTCTCCTACATCCTCTGGCCAGATGAAGTTAAACTTCCTCAGCAGAGTCACCATGATGAGGAAGAGCTCCATACGAGCCAGGCCCTCTCCGAGGCACATCCGATGACCTGAGAAATAAATTGGACCTCAACATTTTAATCTTTGCCTATTATAATAAAACGCAATACATACAATGTTTGCCTACAGCGCCTGGGAACTGACGGGGGTGCATTCGTTCTAATTCGTTCCCACGACATAGGTTTCTCTGCGCTCTTTTTTGTGGTCCCAGTCTGACAGCGCACAGTGCCACCGCATTTATGCACACATTCGCATTTGCAAACCCACCGTACACTGAGCTCCATCACTTCTGAGTTACACATCCCCTGCAACACAGGTCATTTGATGCCTACTTCGTGGGAATGAATTAGTGTTTCGTGGGAACGAATTATTATTTCATGCGCACGCTATATATATTTTTTTCGCCATGTCAGTTCCCGCGCGCCGTATTTGCCTTTTTATGTGTAACATAATTTATTGCTAATTTACCAGCAGAAAAAGGCATGAAGGCCTCAGATTTGACAAACTCTCCATGTTCATTCAGGAAGTTTTCAGGGTTGAACTCATGAGGGAATTTCCACTGTCCTTCCTCACTTAAGACTGAAATCAGGTTCTGGATGATCACTGTACCCTGAAGAGAAAACAAAGTGCTCTTTCCTTTAATACATAATGCCATTTTAGGCAACTTTGCTCGTACCTTTGGAATGGAGTATCCCATGAGCTCTGTGTCTTTAGTTGTACAGTGGAAGACACTGAGAGGAACAGTGTTGGCGATCCTTTGTATTTCATGGATCACAGCCTGAATGAAGAAAGATATTTATCATCCATCATGGAATTGAATGACAATAATTGTAGCCCTTTGCGAAAGAGGACCATAATAATAATATAAAAGCTATAAATAAACTTACATCTGCTCAGTATGCAGGGAAATTACATAATATTTTATGTTAGTGTCATGTGCAGCTAACATACCTCTTATATACAGATGATTCAATACAAACTGAAGTTACAGAGAGACATTTGTGTTTTAATGTACATAACCTGCATATAAGGCATGTTGTGTCTGTCATCAAAAGTGACTCTATCCTTCCCCTCCAGCACCTGGTCTATCTCCTGCTGACATCGTTCTGTAGGAGCAAAAAAATTCATATATTAAATTAAATTAAATTAAATTAAATTGAATATTTGATTTCTCTTGCGGCTGCCTAAAGTGATTAAATGACCCGGATATGGGCTGCAAATCTTCCTGACATTCTGCCTGTTTTAGAAAACTTTCATTTAATTTCTGGTTATATATTTTCGAAAGAGTCAATGCCATACATAAACGTAAACAGATTAATTTGAGTAGCTTAGTTTTTAAACCTAGTTGTTAATGTAACATGTACATCTTCTGGGTTTTGTTTCAGCCAAGTTTTTGCCATTTGCCAACAAGTTGGAAACAGATTTTCTAAGATGGTAGAATTTACCTCAGTTCTTGAGTGAAAAGATGAATGGCAAAATCAACGTTTTACCAAAATTTCTGGATCTATCTCAGACATTGCCATTATCTTTACCAAATCGGGTTTTTATTGGGGATGCAGGGCCTGCACACGTTTATAAGCTTTACTTCAAATATGTAAATTTACCGAAGCTTTCAGTTTCTATACTGGGGTTTTAATATTCAATAATATGTGTCCACTGAACTCAGTCTTCCTATATTACTTTTTATATGAGGCTAGATCATGCACCCAATCTACTTGGATTTTTGCTCTTGTTTATTCCTCTCTTCAGGCCAACCTCTCTGTAAATGTTAGGAAGCCAGTCTTAGCTTTGAAAAATGAGCCGGTTCCCCCAATGGGCAGTCTTGCTGCCTGGGGTTGGTGTGGGCCCTTGGCTGCTAGTGGAACCGGTTCCCGGGGTGGGGGTGGGGGTGTGGCTAGGTTAGGGGGGCTTGGTGGCCTACGTCTCGCTATGTGCCTCTTTGGCCTGGGGGCTGCTGCTCCTGTGCCTTGCTGGCAACCTATTTCTGTGCGGGGCGTATGGCTACCCTGGGGTGATGCATTATGTCTGGCTGCCTGGGACTGCTGCAGCCTTCCGGAGCCGGACTTTGCCCTTGCAGCTCTTGGGTGCTGTGGATTGCAGGCCTTCTACCATTCTCATCACACCTACAAATGTACACCTCCAGGTGACAAATTCACACTCACATAGCGCTCAACACAAAACACATTTAATTCAACACATATGCTCACTCAACCACCCACCAGCACATCAACACACAATTCCTCCAAATAGTTGAAGGTCATACAAACACAGGTTATTGTAACATCAATGTGGCCTACCTACTTTAAATCTGGATTCAGTAAAGTTAATCATGCAATTAGGATTCTGTTTTGAGAAATCCTTTTCGTACAGCAAAAATGCCCTGGCACATGTAGGTAACCACATGCTATATGGTGTGCCTGAAATGCGAAGTAAACAAATGAGTAAGAAAATGTAATAATATATATAAATATATATCAACATCATTGAGTGTGTCTGGGATTACATGAAGAGATAGAAGGATGTGAGGAAGCCTACTGTACATCCACAGACGTTCTGTGGTTAGTTCTCCAAGATGTTTGGAACAACCTGCCAGCCGAGATCCTTTAAAAACTGTGTTCATGTGAACCTAAAAGAATTGATGCTGTTTTGAAGGCAAAGGGTGGTCACACCAAATATTGATTTGATTTATGTTAATCTTTTGCTCATTCACTGCATTTTATTGACTGATGAAAATAAATGATTGACATTTCCATTTTTGAAAGCATTCTTTGTTTACAGCATTTTTTTCACACCTGCCTAAAACCTTTGCACAGTACTGTATATATAGAGAAAAATCTGCAACTGTGAATAAATAAGTGAAAATAAAAATTGTTAAAGGACATTTTACATAACAGTAATTAAGTGTTTTTGCTAAAAAAAATTCATAACTGCTAAATTAGGCTGAAATTATAGTGATACTGAATCTGAAAGAGCTTTAATCTGGCAATGATTCTAAAAAAAACATCCAAAAGAACTAGATCTTTGAAAGGAGCTCTAATTCCCATCTATAAACTGTTCACTGTGAGCAGCAAAGTAAGGTTGAATGATCTCCAGAATTGTCAAAGCTCACTGTTAGAGAGCTGCATCAAAGAGAAAGTTTTTTGCATTACATAGAGAAGAAGCCTTTCTGTTCCTTCATCACAAACAGGAACAAGAAGTTTGCTGAACTCTACCGGGACACAACCAGATTTATGTGCTTTGGTCAGGCTAGGAGCAATCACTTTAGATGTTTTTGTTTTGAAATAAAGGATTCAAATATCTACTCTAACCTTGTGAAATGTTATAAAAGACTATGTGCAATTCCACTTACAAAAGATATTTGCACAAGTCTTAAGTCCAGGGATGCCATAAATTGTAGTACCAATAGTTTTTATAAAAACTATTTTGTAACATTATATTTTCCTCTCCACTGAAGGAAAGGACACAGTTAGAGGTTGGATGGATTTTTCAAACTTCCCAGTGTGAGATTTTACAACTGCCGTATGTATTGTTGGATGGATGGATGGATAGATGGATGGATGGATGGATGGATGGATGGATGGATGGCAATCTTTATAAACGTACAAGAACAAAGTGTGTAAATATAAAAAATAAGGCTGCAAATTACATAAATTTTCTATAATTTGGAGACTTTGATCTTAGAAATAGAGAAACCAGATCTTAACATCAAAACAGAAAACTGTTTGTGGGTGTTTTGTTAGTTTTTAATGTGTTTAAGCGTACCTTGTATATGAGGGTAGTTGATGAGGTAAAGAAACCCAGTAAGGAGGGTGTTGGAGGTGGTGTCCGTCCCAGCGAAGTAAAGATCAAATGTTTGCTGTACTAGTTGTTCTTCAGTAAATGAAGACTCCTCTCCTTTCTGAACAACAGGGAGTGATCAATGTAAGGGAATAGAAATTAGGTTTGATATACAGCTGAAACCAGACATTTGCATACACTGTGTAAAATGACTCATAACCCTTTTTTCTTTCTAACTACCTGACCTTAAATTGGGCTAAACTTTTAGGTCAGTTAGGATTGCCTTTTTTTCTTTTTGCTAAAGATAAAAAAATAGCTTTCCATAGCTTTACATTCATGTCCTTAATATATGGGTGAATTGCCTTTTTAAACCCAGTGACTTGGTTCAAATCCTTTAGTAAATCCTTCCACAAGCTTCTGACAAAAGTTTGCTGGAATTTTGACCCATTCGTCCAGGAGACGAAGACAGAACTAGTGTAACTGTAGAACCTTTTCAGCTCTGCCCACACATTTGTCTATGAGAATGAAATCAGGGTGACTTTGTTGATTTTAAACAGCTTTGTGACTAACTTTGTATGTTAGGGTCATTGTCCATTCAGGAAGACCTATTTTTGTTGACTATAATTGGGCTTTGTGGGGGAGTTCAAGTATCTTGGGGTCTTTATCACAAATGAGGGGAAAAATGGAGCAGGAGATCGATAGACGGATTGGTGCTGCGTCAGCAGTGATGTGGGCGCTGTTCCGGTCTGTCCTGGTGAAGAGAGAGCTGAGTCAAAAAGCGAAGCTCTTGATTTACCAGTTGATTTACGTTCCTGCCCTCATCTATGGTCGTAAGCTTTCGTGACCGAAAGAACGAGATCACAGATGCAAGCGGCCAAAATTAGCTTCCTCCGCAGGGTGTCTGGGCTCTCGCTTAGAGATTGGGTGAGAAGCTTGGTAATCCGGGAGGGACTCAGAGTAGAGCCGCTGCTTCTCCACGTCAAGAGAAACCATTTGAGGTGGCTCGGGCATCTGGTTAGGATGCCTCCTGGATGCCTCCCTGGTGAGGTGTTCTGGGCGTGTCCCACCGGGAGGAGGCCCAGAGGAAGACCCAGGACACACTGGAGGTACTATGTTTCTCGGCTGGCCTGGGAACGCCTTGGGATTTCCCCGGACGAGCTTGCCCAAGTGGCTAGGGAGAGGGATGTCTGGGTCTCTCTGCTTAGGCTGCTGCCCCCATGACCCGACCCCGGATAAGCGGAAGACAATGGATATAATTGGGCTTGCTATAATGCTTTTGGAGTAACGGCGTCTTCCTCTGTGATTGCCCTTTCAACTCATGTCAGTAAAGGAGTCTTTTAATCTTAGCGTATGTGAACTTCTGACTTTGAATTAAGTTATAAAAAAATCTCAAATGGTAGACATTTGTCTAAATGTTCAACATTTGGCAAATAAAACTAACTTTGGTAAACCTAACTGATCTTTCAAAATAAAGCATAGATTTAAGAAAAATTTTTAACCAAACTTTATGAAACTTTAGCCACTGATTTAAATCAATTTACAGAAGTCCTGACATCATACATTAGTTTCTGTGAGGACATGTTTGTGCAGCAAAGAGAAGCTACAGTGAGAAGATAAAGAAAAGCTTCTCATATGGAGACGCTTCTGCTGTTTGGAATGATTTGGAAAAACCTGACTGCCTACAGGGGACCATCCCCCCATTCTGAGCAGAATCCTTGCCTGGCAAAACAGTTGAATGGCTTCTACTGCAGGTATGAATAGCAGCAGTTCACACCTCAACCCAACTCCTCCACATCCCATTCGGACATAAAGTATTGCCATACACCAACAACCCCCCCTACCTCCAGACCCCCTGCCTGCACTAAGGATCTCCGGGGGAAGATGTAAATAGGATCTTTCAGTGAATGAGAACAAAGACGGCCTGAGGACCTGATTATGTCTCCCCATCATCCCTGAGAGCCTGCACCGACCAACTGGCACCCATCTTCACTGAGATCTTCAACAAGTCACTGGAGCTGTGTGAGGTTCCATCTTGCTTCAAATGCTCCACCATCATCCTAGTGCCCAAGAAAACCACCATCACAGGTTTAAATGACTACAGGCCTGTCGCCCTGACATCTGTGGTCATGAAATCCTATGAGCGGCTGGTGTTGAAGGACATCACAGGCCCCCTGCTGGACCCCCTGCAGTTTGCCTACCGGGCAACAGGTCGGCAGATGATGCAGTCAACTTGGGACTACACTTCATCCTGCAACACCTTGACCACCCAGGGATGTACATCAAGATCCTGTTTGTGGACTTCAGCTCAGCCTTCAACACCATCAACCCAGACATCCTCTACCAGAAGCTCATCCAGCTCAAAGTCCCTGTCTCCACCTGTCAGTGGATCACCAGCTTCCTGAAGGACCGGCAGCAGTAGGTGAGGCTGGGGAGCATCTTCTACCGCACAAGAGCCATTAGCACTCCTCTTCTGCCTCTACACAAATGCACCACAGCGGACCTGTCTGTGAACCTCCTGAAGTTTGCAGATGACACCACTGTTATTGGTCTGATCCAGGACGGTGATGAGTCTGCATACAGACAGGAGGTGTATCGGCTGGTACACTGGTGTGGTCAAAACCACCTGGAACTTAACCCAGTCAAGACTGTGGAGATGATGATGGACTTTCGGTGAACACCACCCCCACACAACCCTCTCACCATCACAGCAACACTGTATCTACTGTCGACCACTTCTGGTTCCTAGGAACCACCATTTCTCAAAACCTGAGGTGTTCCTCACACATAGACAATGTTTAGAAGAAGGCCCAGCAGAAAGTGTACTTCCTGAAGTAACTCAAGAAGTAAAATCTTCCATAGTAGCTGGTCATCTTCTACACTGCCATCATTCAGTCTATCCCTTCTTCATCTATCTCAGTGTGGTTTGGCTCAACCACACAACAGGAAAGGTCTAGTCTGCAAGGAGCAATCAGGTCTGCAGAGAGAATCATCAGGGCTGATCTTCCCTCCATCCAGGACTCATAAAGGTCTAGGGTCAGGAAAAAGGCAGCTAAAATCTCTGCAGACCCCACACACCCTGCACATAAACTGTAAGTAAGTAAAATGTATTTATAAAGTGCCTTTTGCAGACACAAAGTCACAAAGCACTGCACTAGAAAATCACATTAAGATCTACATAAAAACTCAATAAAATCATGAATTAAAAGCCTGCCGGAACAGAACAGTTTTCAATTGGTTTTTAAAAATCTCTACAGAGTCAGCAAAACAAACTGTGGAACGAACCGTTCCACAGTTTGGGAGTCACAGTCTGAAAGCTCTGTCCCCCTTGGTTTTCAGGCATCCAGGAGACTTTCGCCTTGTGACCGAAGGCTACGAGGAGCAAAGTGTTTAATGAAAAGTTGACAAAAATACAGGAGCCTGGCCATTTAGAGCCCTGTAGGTAAGGACAAGAATTTTAAAAACGATTTCTAAACTCAACTGGGAGCCAGTGAAAGGAGCATGACTCTGGGGTGATAGACAATGTACTTGTCTTTGCAAGAAGTCTGGCTGCTAGGTTCTGAATGACTTGGAGGTGGGAAGTTGAAGATCTGTCCAGACCTATAATCAGGGCATTACAATAGTCTAGACGGGATGACACGAATGCATGAATAATGTTTTCTAGATCTGCTAGGGTGAGCATGGCACGTATTTTAGAGATGTTTTTTAAATGAAAGAAACAAGAATGAGAAATGGATTGGATGTGTGTTTCAAAGCCTAAAGAAGTGTGAAATGTAACTCCTAAGTTTCTTACTGTAGATTTGCTTGCTGGGCAAAAAGAAGCAACTGTATGATTGATTTTAGCATGCAGGTGGCTAGGAGCAGTTATCAGGGTTTCTGTCTTATCGGTATTTAAGACCAGATAATTGTTAGCGAGCAGGTTGCTGACCTGAGATAGACATTACATCACATAATATTCTCTTGTAAAGTAACTAGCATATATGTACATGTAAAAAGATATTTCTTATTTCCATTATTATATTAAAAAAATCTTCACTGAGAGCTAAGTGTACTGGAGTCAAATTCCGAGTTTGTGTTACAAACTTGGCAATAAAGCTGATTCTGATTCTGATATTCTTCTGACTGTTAAATAAATCAGATATTCTGAGTTCACTGTGTTTGAACACCTGATCCAGTTCATCCAGATAGCAGTCGACAAAATCTCTTGGCTCTCCGGGGACTCTGGTCTTCTTGTGTTCATTCACCAAACGAACTGCAACACTCACAAAAATCTAAAATAGACAGGTTGAAATGTTAGGTTTCATTTAGGTTTAGTTGAGCACAGAGTTTCTCTTTCTTACAATACCTCCATGTCCTTAAAGGCTCTGTTGAAGGGCAGGGGCAGAGGACGAATTAAAGGAATGGAGTCATATAGCTGTAAGGAAAAATAAATGATAAATGTCTAACAAAGCAGACACCGTTTCTTAAGATAAACTGCTAAAAATTAGCAAACTAGTCTTAACACATGACCTTTCAATGGTGAAATGTAAGATTTAGAAAAAACAGTCTGTCAGTCAGTCATTTTCTATACCGCTTCTTCCATAGTGGGTCGTGGGGTATTTAGAAAAAACAGTCGGTGATCATTTCTGGTCAACATTTTCTCGCAGATTCACGTTCTAATGTTTAGTTTAGATTCACATAATAAATAGAATGAAAACAATAAGGAAGTTATTTAACCTAGACACAGGAAGGGTTAGTAAAATGCTATTCAGTGTTTAAACCTGTTAACCACAATGCCAATTCAGCTAAGAGCTGTTAAGCTTTGACTCACCATAGCCCACGGTCCATTGGCCATCCTGGTCAAGTCAGTAAAGCACTTAACAACAGTTTTGATCATCTCATCATCATACTCATAACGTGTTCCAAACAGAACCTTGCAGATGATGTTCGAGGCTGCATTATGAAACATGAACTGAGGACTCAGGGTTTTACCTGGAGAGACCAAACACACTTTAAAAATGGACACCGCTTTGATGAGATTGTAAACTACAAAAAACTAAATGAAGTATTTAGCTTCTAAAACCCATAAAAGTCGTACCAATACTTTTCTCCAGTGTCTTGATTGTATATTGAATCTCTTCATGAATTCTTTCTTCCATGGATTTCTTTCCAAGTCCAAAGTTCCTCATGGTCATCAGAGCAAAGCGACGATGTTCCTTCCAAACTGAGCCATAATCAGCCAGAATAACACCTACAACAAAGAAACATGACACACACACACACACACACACAACCAGAACCAAAGCAAATACCATAAAAAGTTTTCTGTGCTGAAATTTGGAGCATTTTAAGTAGAAACTCAGAATAGGAATGCCTTCTAGTGGCAGTCAGAATGTAATACTTTTCAATGTTTCATTATGAACATGTTTTTTTTTACTTTTTTGAGTCCACTGGAGGTTTCTTTCTGTTTAAATTGAGTCTTTCCACTGTTGCCACATGCTTGACATGCCTTGGTGTTATATAATAAACATATTCAAGATGGTGTCGCGGATGGTCGCCTTGGTACTTTTCTCACTTCTATTTTGTGTATTTTTGTTTTTTATTGTTGTATCCTGCTGCTATACTGCAGCCACTTTCATGAGAAAGCAGCTCCACCAACACGGTTCGGAGCCCGTTCTGATTCCCGGACATGTTTTCAAACCAGTGACTCGTGTTTCCACCAATGAAATGGGATTCCAAAGCACAAACTCTAGTTCAACTTGGGCACCGCAGAATGTTTGGTTCTTCTGTGCAAACTATGATGTCACCCTTGTGCGGGTCAAAGCTGCAAAAACAACAAGTACAATGTCGAAGATGAAGAACAAACCCTATAAACATTTATGTTTGCAAAAACACATTAAACATGCATTGTATAACTACTCTCGCGGATGCTGAACATGTAAATAAAAACACTGTTCATAACATTGTTCTTGCACAGTGTCTGGGTCTCCTTTTCCATATTGACTATAGTTATGGATGTTTTTTTTTGCATTAAAAATGAAACATTAAGTGCAGCTTAGCAAGCTCCGCTGTCTTGCTTTCCCATCGCGTTGTACTCTGACCACTGACTGCACCATCTCATACCAACTTATAAGGCAGAAACTGAAGACCTTTAAGTCTTTGGTTTGGACTGTTAAAATGGACTGAAGAGACAAAGTGGATGCTACAGAACTCCTTTAGCTGTATAGATTGGAGTGTTTTTGAATATTCAGCCTCTGATCTCAACCAGTTTACTGTTCAGTGACATGATACATCAGTTTCTGTGAGGACATGAGTGAGTCAACAACAGTTAGCCATGGTTTTCTTCACACCTGAAGCTTTCCACAGTGGAAACCAGGCCCTTTATAACCAGACTAGAAACAAACTGACAAAGGAGATCAAACTGGTAAAGAGACATTACAGTGATACAGTAAAAAACAGCTTCTCAGCTAACACCAGCACTTCAGAGTGGAAGAGCCTGCAGTCCATCACTACCGACTACAGGACTCCTCCCCCAGTGTGATGACACCTGCCTGGCTGAGGTTCTGAACCACTTCTTCTGTAGGTTTGATTGTCAGTCATTCACACCTCAATCCCACACAAGGGGTTGACCTACATCCCCCACCCAGAACTCTGCAATATATATAAAGTGTTTTTATATTGGTGGTTGTTATGTAGGACTGATGTTTGTTTAACGATGTGAGCGATGGAAACTGTAGTCATATTCCTTGCTTGGCCATTAAAGTTGATTCTGATTTGGCTGTTTGGATTCGTCATTGAGAAGCACCAGCGAGACTCTCAAGGTTGACGGAAAATTAAGAGTCAGCCTGACCCAAATAATTGTGTTTTTTCTGAATCTGGCTCCCCTGCACGGCCTTGATGGCAGGCTATCTTCAACTTCTCCTGGAAGTTATATAAACATGACGCTCTGCTCCCTCTGCTCCCTCCCTTCCCTGAGGATATTTGTGGACCTGCTCTGCTCAGAACTGTGTGATCGGTTGATCAACATTCCATCGTACCATCAAGGACAATGGCCTCTGTGACAGTGCTTAATGGACTTACTTTGCACACACTCACATGCACACATGCACATGCTCATATAAACATACACACCCCTGACATGCAGCCTGCACCGTATCCCTGCTATATGTTGTCTTGTATATGTGTTGCTTATTTGTGCTGAGGTTTTTTTTTGATATCTCAAACTGTATCCTGCTAAGAATAAAGTGTGAAATATGATTTTTTCCCCCTCCTCTTACCTAATGTGATCTTTCTTCTTATCTTCTTTTTACCTAAATGTGGCTTTATAGAATTTAGATTGCTTTGAAGGATTATATTACAACACATGTTGTCTCAAGGCACTTCACAAAGTCAGGTACATACATTCAAGTTAATCCAAACCATTGAACAGTGCAGTCGGATTCAGTTATTTATTCTAATTGGATAAAAAGTTTTTCTATCTAAGGAAACTGAGCAGATTGCATCGAGTCAGAGACTTGTAGCATTCACTCCTCCTGGATGAGCATGTAGTGACAGTGGACAGTCACTGGTGTTGACTTTGCAGCAATCCCTCATACTGAGCATGCATGTAGCGACAGTGGAGAGGAAAAACTCCCTTTTAACAGGAAGAAACCTCCAGCAGAACCAGAACCAGGCTCAGTGTGGGCGGCCATCTCCCACGACTGACTGGGGGTTAGAGAGAACAGAGCAGAGACACAAAAAGGAACACCGAAGCACTGATCCAGGAGTACTTTCTATGGGAAGGAAAGGTTAATGTTAATGGATGTAGCTCCTTCAGTTGTTCCATCTAGAAAGAAGGAACAGATAAACTCTGAGCCAGTTTTCAAGATTATAGTCTGAAAGAGAGCACATATAATTAGTTACAGTAAAAGCTCAGTCAATTGCTATGTCTAGGAGAGAGAAAGGGTTAAACACTGAAAGACAGGGCCATGTGGATCATCGGTAGAGGGTCAGCATTAAGTTGTTGCCAGCAGAAGCTCGGACGAAAGGTGTCACAGGTAGCCACAGAGTCAGGCCAGGTGTAGCTTCTAGGAAGAGAAAAGAGAGAGAGCATAAAGTTAAAAGCTGAAATAACAGCAAATAATGCAAGATTGGAGAGTAGTGTGAGAATGTAGCGAAGAGAGTGAAAGTGGTCATTATGTCCTCCAGCAGCCTAAGCCTATAGCAGCATAACTACAGAGATAGCTCAGGATAACCTAAGCTACTCTAACTATAAGCTTTATCAAAAAGGAAAGTTCTAAGCCTAGCCTTAAAAGTAGACCGGGTGTCTGCCTCACGGACTAAAATTGGGAGCTGGATCTACACGAGAGGAGCCTGAGAACTATAGGATCTGCCTCCCATTCTACTTCTAGAGACTCTAGGAACCACCAGTAAACCTGCAGTCTGAGAACGAAGTGCTCTGTTAGGAACATATGGACCAATCAGATCTCTGATGTATGATGAAGCTAGATCATTAAGGGCTTTATATGTGAGGAGGAGAATTTTAAATTTTATTTGGGATTTAACAGGGAGCCAATGAAGGGAAGCTAAAATAGGAGAAATATGATCTCTCTTTTTTAATTTTTTAATCAGAACTCTTGCTGCAGCATTTTTAATCTGCTGAAGGTTTTTAACTGCATTTTGTGGACATCCTGATAGTAAAGAATTACAATAGTCCAGGCTTGAAGTAACAGATGCATGGACTAGTTTTTCAGCGTCACTCCTGGATAGGATATTTCTAATTTGGCAATGTTCCGGAGGTGAAAGAAGGAAATCCTAGAAACCTGTTTAATATGGGATTTACATGACATGTCCTGGTCAAAAATAACATCAAGGTTTTTTACTTTATTATCGGAGTTCAATTTAATGCCATCCAGGTTAAATGATTGACTAAGCAGTTTCTTTTTCAAAGACTCGAGTCCAAAGACAACAACTTCTGTCTTGTCTGAATTTAGAAGCAGAAAATTTAGAGTCATCCAAGTTTTTATGTATTCAAGACATGCTTGTAGTCTATCTAACTGGTTGGGTTCATCAGGATTTATGGATAAGTAAAGCTGAGTATCATCAGCGTTACAGTGAAAATGTATCCTATGCTGCCTGATAATTTGACCTATTGGAAGCATATATATAGTAAAAAGAATTGGTCCAAGTACTGAACCCTGTGGTACTCCACAATTAACCCTGGAGTTTAAAGATGATTTATCATTTACATCAAGCCTGACTGAAACTCTTCAAACAGGTCATTGCTGTGTAAATGCTCACACATTTGATTAGCAACTATTTTTTCAAGAATTTTAGATAAGAATGGAAGATTGGATATAGGTCTGTAATTTTTCGAGTCATCTTGGTCAAGCGAAGGTTTCTTAAATAAAGGTTTAATTACAGCTACCTTAAAAGCCTGTGGTACATATCCATTTACTAAGGATATATTAATCATATCTAAAATAGGGCTGGTAATCAGAGGGAACACTTCCTTAAATAATTTGGTTGGGATTGGGTCTAATATACAAGTTGAAGGTTTAGATGAAGCTAATATTTCTGATAACTCTGGAAGCTCCACAGGATCAAAACAGTCCAAACACAGATCAGGTTCTACAGTTACTTCCAATGTTGTCTCACTTGTTGAGGATGAAGTAATCATCTTCGGGAGTATGTCAAAGATTTTATTTTTAATTGAATCAATTTTATTTAAGAAGAATCCCATAAAGTCAGGACTGCTGAGAGCTAAGGGAATGGATGGCTCAACAGAGCTATGACTCTGTGTAAGTTTAGCAACTGTACTAAAGAGAAACCTATGATTATTCTTGTTCTTTTCTATTAATGATGAGAAATAAGCTGTTCTAGCTTGGCGAAGTGTCTTTTTATACAACAGTAGGTTATTTTTCCAGATTAAGTAGGAATCCTCTAGTTGTGTAGAGCGCCATTTTCTCTCCAATCTTCTAACATTGTGCTTTAAAGTACGCAGCTCTGAATTAAATCAGGGAGCTAGCCTCCTATGAATAATTACCTTCTTTTTCAAGGGGGCTGCATTGTCTAATGCATCACGCAATGATGAAGTAACACTATGAACAAGAGAATCAATTTGTGAAGGGGAAGAAACAAAATTATTGCTGTGTTTTTCTGTGATAATGAGGCAATTAAAAGTGGAACAGATTCTTTAAAGGTTGTTACAGCATCGTCTGATAATGATCTAATATAATGAAATTTTCTTTCAGGTGTGGAGTACCCGGTTAAATTAAACGCAAAGGCTATTAAAAAATGGTCAGACAGGACAGGGTTATGAGGAAAATATTGTTATTTCTTTACACTCAATGCCATATGTCAGCACAAGTTCCAGAAAATGAAGACAAAGGTGGGTAGGTTTGTTAATGTTTTGAGTAAAGCTAATTGAGTCTAAGATAGCATTAAAGGCTATATTTAGGCTATCACTTTCGGTGTCAACATGAATGTTAAAATCCCCCACTATAATAACTTTATCTGTATTTAACACTAAATCCGATAAAAGGTCTAAAAACTGATCTAAAAATCGAGATTAAGGGCCTGGTGGACATTACAAAACGAAAAACAGAAGTGGTTTTAGTGCTTTGAAATTTGGATGAGGAAAACTAAGGATTAAATATTCAAAAGAGTAGTAGATATAGATTGGTCTGGGACTAATCAATCAATTGAAGAAGACAAACTTAATTGAACTGAACTGTTGACAGTGAAAACTGGTACAAGTAAATCTTAATGGGCATATATTTAAATCAGCAACATCAACTTGTTCCATACTTGCATGTGGTTACTTTGCACAAACATATACAGTACTGTGCAAAAGTCTTAGGCAGGTATGACAAAATGCTGTAAATAAAGAATGCTTTCAGACATATAAATGATGATTGAAGTTTATTTTTATCAATTTACTAAATGCTAAGTGAGCGAACCCTAACATACAGCCAAAGTCATTAAGAACTAAGACTTACTGGAAGTGATGGTATAACCCCCACAGAGCCCTGATCTCAACATCATTGAGTGTGTCTAGGATTACATGAAGAGACAGAAGGATGTGAGAAAACTTGCATCCCCAGAAGATCTGTGGTTAGTTCTCCAAGATGTTTGGAACAACCTACCAGCCGAGTTCCTTCAAAAACTGTGTGCAATTGTACCTGGAAGAATTGATGGTGTTTTGAAGGCAAAGGGTGGTCACACCAAATATTGATTTGACTTATATTAGTCTTTTGTTCATTCACTGCATTATGTTGATTGATGAAAATAAATGATTAACACTTGAATTTTTGAAAGCAATCTTTGTTTACAGCATTTTTTCACACCTGCCTTAAACTTTTGCACAGTACTGTACATCTATTATCAAAATCCGCAATTAAATGAAAAAAACTGGTAATAAAACCATGAAATTCCTAACATGAAGTATGGGAGTAGTACAGTGGTGGTGGTTGCTGGTGTGTAACGCACGAAAAATTAAAGTGAGATATCCCAAAGGGCTGCACGGTGGCGCAGTTGGTAGCACTGTTGCCTTGCATGTTCTCCCTGTGCATGCGTGGGTTCTCACCGGGTACTCCGGCTTCCTCCCACAGTCCAAAGACATGCCTGTTAGGTTAATTGGTCAATCTAAATTGCCCTTAGGTGTATGAATGAGTGTGCATGGTTGTTTGCGTGTTGCGATGGACTGGCACCCTGTCCAGGGTGTACCCTGCCTCTCGCCCATAGACTGCTGGAGATAGGCACCAGCTCCCCCGCGACCCACTACGGAATAAGCAGTAGAAAATGACTGACTGACTAAATCCCAAAAGGTCTGTTACTAGATAAATGTTTTTCATTTTGGATGTATTAAAAACAACATAATTTACCCTTTCTTTGAGTTACATCATTAATTAACAGATCTTGGGGTCGTCCAGCGAAATCTGCAGCTTTGATTACCATCGCCTCCTTCATGGCCTTATATCCATTGATGACTACAACTGGTTTTAAACCAAAGAACAGACTGTAGACATTTCCGTAAGACTTCCTCAGCTGAAAATAAGGAGAAAATGACAGTTTTTAATTTATTGGTCACATTTTTTATATAAAAATCACTTGTTAAGATGGTTAAGGTAAAACTTGTGGTTAAAGAGATTTTTGACAACTGTGCAATCATTTTACTTGATTATTATGCATTAATTTGTTTTACTATGAAATCTTAACACAAGTACATTGAAGTTTGTGGTTGTAACGTGATAAAATGTGGAAATGAATACTAATTATAAAAAGTTCATTAGGAAACTAAATGGCAACTACAAAGTGTTTTATTTGCAAAAAAACGGAAAGCCCCCAGGTTAAATCCACCTGTTCAGAGCATATAAAAAATAAGATGGTTTCATAATAGTGTTGAATTTTTAACTTTACCATTGTTCAACAACATTAATAATTGTAATTCCAGATAGCGAAGATTAAAAAAAAATCAACATGAGAGATTAAACCTTAAATAAAAATGACTAGTGTCCTGAATTGCAATGAAATTAACAGAATTTGATTATACTGATCTAGATGCTAAAGTCATTTCTGTTTTGCTGCAGAGTAATCTATGAAATTAATGTACAATAAAAAGTTTTGTGTCCAAGAACATTTATTGCACCAAACCCTTAGTCTCAAAAATGTAAGTTAATGTTCACTGCCTACAACCTCCATAACTGTCTGGGTAAAGTCCAAATGCAGACAAGGAAATCATTACCAGTAACATATGGGAATTACAATCTTAAGGCAAGTTTTGCACATTTAGATTTTTATGTAAATGATATTACAGGTATAAAGTAGCACTCATTATATAGTCCGTCTTACCCTCTCAAAGTCCTTTAAGGGGTTTTCTAAGTTCAGATGCAAAAGGTTCCCCAGTACAGGCAGACTGGGGGGTCCTGGTGGGAAGTTTTTGGGTCTCTGAGGTTTGAGTTTGAGAAGAAGGAAGCAAACACAGAGCCCCAGCAGAAGAACTGAAACAAACATGTTGGTTTAGGTTGGATCAAACTGAAGAGATGGCCTGTTTGAGCAGCTCTGCTCCCAGTGGTGACTGCCCTGGTTGTGCAATGTTATTCTTCTATTTAAACATGACTGAGAGACAGGAAGATAAGACATGTATCGCAAGCCAAGCCAAGGTACAGCACCATTCATTAACAAGGTCTTTCAAAGTTCATTACAGGAAAATAAAGGAACAGAGGTAAAGTAAATCGAAATCAAAACAATGAATACAATAAAATAATTATAGTAAAATGTCGAATCACATAAAATAAAACTTTAAAATGTGATGAAAATAAAAAGCTAAAACATGACAAGATTAACGGGTAAAATAATGTTTGATCATTATGGGAATGCTGCTTCAAAACGGTATGGTTTTCAGTTTGGATGTAAGCTGGGAACACCACTACACTACTTCCAGTCTTGCTTGCTCAGCCTGCTGAGGGATCACAGAGTTCTGGATACTTCAGCCCAACTAAAGCCAAATGAACACATCAAACTTGTGTTGTGATTTAAAATACTTAATAGAATGTGTCCTTCGAGTGAATTTCTTCAATCAGAATTTGATTTGGATAGTGTTGACTGTATTATTTGTAAAATTCATGTTTTTTCATGAGAGGCTGTTAGTGTCAGGGTTTTAGAGTATGTTGTGCTGGGTGCTTCTGTTCTTCTTCCTGGAGCTGCAGGTCTTGTGCTGGGGGGCGTGGCCTGGGCTGAATGTTGCAGTCACACCTGAATGTCATCGCCTATCAACATCAGGATATAAAGCAACTCTCTGACGACCACTGCCTGATCAACCATTTTAAACACCGCAGAAGAGAAGGACCTTCTCGTTCAAATCTACTCTGCATACCCAGAACCAAACATGGAGAAGCAGCTTTTAGTTCTTATGCTCCACTATTCTGGAATAAACTTCCAGAAAACTACAAAAGCGCTGAAACCCTAAGTTGCTTTAAATACCTGTATGCCACTTTCTGTATGCCACTGTAATGTACTTTTCCTATTATGTCTCTTTTTATTTTTTTGATGTACCGCACTTTGAATTGTCTTGCTACTGAAATATGCTATAAATAAACTTGCCTTGCCTTGACCTTCATAGCAACTATTCTCAGAGCTCTTCGTTCCTGACACCTTCAGCCACCTCCTCCTTAGCCATAAGCTTCTCCGGATAAGCATTTGTGCCCACAGCCGTTTCACTGTGTTGCCTTCCCAAGCCCACTGCCTGCCCGCTCTCCAACGGTTTACATGCAACGCCTTGGACCCCTTACCATCTGGACCACACCCTTCATTGCATCTCCAGACTGAATTGAGCCCTCCTCCTTCAGAGCAACTTCCACCGATAAAGACAGTAAGCTTTTCTACCACACATTTTTCAACATCATTGTCGGCCACGGCACCCAGGTTCTAACTCTTGCCTTTGTCTTCTCCAGATACCAGAACTACTCAAGCCCAACTGTTGGCTCTTACAATGAACTCTTAAAACCATCATGTCTCTGAGTTCTGCCTCCATGTGGGTCAGAAAGCTAAATGAAAACATGACGTTGGGTTTTGGAATAACTTTCAATGTTGCCTTTACTGTAAAAATATTATTTGTAACTAAGCAGACAGTATTATAATATTTGGACTGGATTTCATAAACAAATAAATTCTAAATTTGAATTTATGATTCAGCCTCATTCTAATTAGAAACTATTTCATCCATAAGTGTTAATTCATTAAAAGCAAAACCCAGCTAAGCCGCAGGGGAAATTAAATTTAAAGTACTTCACATAGTGTGTGTGGTGATAGTCTTCCTAATAGAAATGTGGGGGACTTATTAACGTCATTATGATAATCAACATTGAGCTATGAATGAGCTTAGTGCAGCGGCTAGACAGCACCGTTTGGATCTGATGCAGACTAAACGGATTCGAGCCGACAAACTTTTTATTTTCAGGTTTGAGTCGCTGATGTCATTCAGGTAATTGTTGGTTTGCTGTAACTGATTACAAATAGCCCTCACGGTGTGTAGACAGTCTCTCTTAGCGTTTTTCCTCCGAAAGGAACCAATTCGGACTGTTGCCATGGTTATTTCCACACGTGGTGGGTGCCTTCCGGTTATTAATACTACTTTGCATAAGTATTTCTGGGTGGAGAAAGGACGGTTCAAACTGTACGTGCAGCTGCGCAGAATTCCCCGCATATTGGGATGTATGAAGGCTACAAGTGCGGTGACTTGTCTATGCACGGTTTCGTACATCTGAAGTTTCAGAATGTCTACCTACTGCAAAATCTGGGTATTAAGGCAGAACACTTTTTTGTACATAAGGCCCCTGATCATAAAACTACTTTTCTCCATTGAGAATTTTATGAAAATTCTGATTTGCTTGTACAAGCTCCTCTTTTCCACAAGTCCCTACTCAATGCTTTTGGTAAAGCTCTACTCCATTTTTAGTGGATTTATCTAGGAAACAATGACAGATAATCTCTGAGACAGTTTTCAAGTCTAGAGGATGAGAGGGAGCACATACAGTTAGTCACAGTAAAAGCTCAGCCAGTAGATATGTCTAGGAGAGAGAAAGGGTTAAACACTGAAAGACAGGGCCAAGTGTATCATTGGTAGAAGGTGAGCATTAAGTTGTTGGCAGAAGAAGCTTGGTTGATGTCCCCCCATTATGTCCTCCAGCAGCCTAAGCCTATAGCAGCATAATGTTGAGGTAAAATATTTCCACCAGATATAATACAGCCTCAACACCCCAGTCCGGATGTCGTGAGAAAGAACAGATGAAGAGCAGGAAATTAAGATTAACACAAGTTTAATTTGGTAAATGATAAGTTCAATAATTCCCAATGCATATTGAATACAAAAGAATGATACAGAGAAAAAAAAAGTTTACCAGATGGTCCTATGGGAGAGACTCGGTCAGCAAAACGAGGCCGTATCCCTGAGTGGTCTGTCTTACAATAAATGTTAAAACCTCTTATACCTTTTGCTTCAAAGCTTACTGACTGACCCTCCCCTCCAAGAATTATTACGAATTCTGTGTCGGCGCTGTAAATTAGCCAACCCCATGTGGGTACTCTATTATCTATACCCTGCCCAACAGCCGACATTTATTGCTTTACTGCCTATACAGCCGGCGTTTTACTGCTTACAGCTGCTGGGAACATCTTAACCTGAGATTAACCCTTTCTCCAACCTGAAGCCTGCTGTGACCTCTGACTTCTCCCACGCAGGCTCACAATACATGTTATGTCAGTTTTTATGGTTACACGTGCGAACTGAACTCATATAAGCAACTAAATGATTTTAATCCTCAACAATAACTACAGGGATAGCTCAGGATAACCTATGCCACTCTAACTATAAGCTTTATCAAAAAGGAAAGTTTTAAGCCTAGCCTTAAAAGTAGACAGGGTGTCCGCCTCATGGACTAAAACTGGGAGCTGGTTCCACAGAAGAGGAGCCTGAGAACTAAAGGATCTGCCTCCCATTCTACTTCTAGAGACTCTAGGAACCACCAGTAAACCTGCAGTCTGAGAACGAAGTGCTCTGTTAGGAACATATGGAACAATCAGATCTCTGATGTATGATGGAGCTAGATCATTAAGGGCTTTAAATGTGAGGAGGATAATTTTAAATTATATTCTGGATTTAACAGGGAGCCAATGAAGGGAAGCTAAAATAGGAGAAATATGATCTCTCTAATTAATTTTCATCAGAACTCTTGCTGCAGCATTTTGAATCAGCTGAAGGCTTTTAACTGCATTTTGTGGACATCCTGATAGTAACGAATTACAATAGTCCAGCCTTGAAGTAACAAATGCATGGACTAGTTTTTCAGCATCACTCCTGGATATTTCTAATTTTAGCAATATTCCAGGGTGAAAGAAGGAAATCCTAGAAAAGTGCTTAATATGGGGTTTAAATGACATGTGCTGGTCAAAAATAACACCAAGGTTCTTTACTTTATCACCAAAGGTCAATTTATTTTCATCCAGATTAAGTGATTGACTAAGCAGGTTCTGTCTCAAAGAGTTTGGTCCAAATACTTGTTTTTAGGATTTTACACAGCCTGGCCTCGCCTTACTTAACCGAGCTTCTCTACCACTAAACTCCTGCTCTGTCACTTAGGTCCGCTGATCGGCTGCTTCTGGTCATTCCCAGTTCCAAGCCGAAGCCTAGAGGTGACAGGGCCTGCTCTACTGGGGCCCCTGTTGGGTTTTTACGTTATTTACATTGTGTGTTTAGCTTTGTCATTTAATTTGATGTTTTTTGTAATCGTATTTATCCCCGATGTTCAGAGCTTTTTTCCAGCTGGTGTTAAAGCGCTTTATAAATAAAGTTGATTGGTGATGACGATGATGAACAGTCCTCGAGTCCTGGCCCGTTAACCTTTGCTGCATGTCTTCCCCTCTCTCCCCACTACATTTCCTGCCGGTCAACTTACAAAATAAAGGCCACTAGTGCCAGAAAATTAAACAAAACAAAAACTTAGACCTAAAACAGGAAGCAAAGATGCCTGTCTAATATTTAAAGGCAATGTGTTTCAAGGTTTGGGTGCCAGAACTGCAATAGCCCAGAAGCAAAAGCATGCATCTTTTTGTCTGAGTCCAGTTTTGACTGGAAGCTCTTCATTCTGTTTTCAGATGGTATTAGGCTGATCTAGTGCTTGTTAGAATTTAAGGCTGAGTCCATAACTACACCTAGGTTTATTGAATGCTCAATAGTTTTAACCTTACTGACTGTATTTGAGTGTTGATCTATAACCTTGCTTTTATTGAACCAAAACCAACTTCTGTCTTTTATGTATGAAAATCTGACCCATTCACACATTGTTTTAAAATGACTGTGGTCATATTTAAGTTGTGTCAATAGATGTATGGTGAGATATGTTTATTCCATATAAATTCAGTACATTTTATCTCCCTGTAAAGTTTTTACAGCTAAGGTCAATCTAACCTAAAAGTAATGTTCCCAACAGAGGACTTGCCCTAGATTTTAGAATTATTTGGGGTCTGGAGAATATCTGAAAGTAGATTGGGAGGCAAAGCTCTGTGTTTCAAACCTTCTCTCTTTGGGAACTAGCTTTAGATTTAGGTATAAATATTCCTTTCGGATCAAAGTTTTCGTTTTGGGCAGGGTCCAGTGAGCCTTCCCTTTAGTTCTACTGCTTTAGGCCCAGGCGGCTGAAGAAATAGATGACCTGATGATCAACAACAAGGATTATGTACCTCATTTTTGTTACTAACATTTTCCCACATCTGTCACATTTATAGCCATCTCTGTTTATCTTTGTCTCCTTGTCCTTTCAGTCCCTATTCAGTCAAGGCAGATGACTCATCTTGAACCTCACACAGATATGAAAATTATGTTGTGATTTGACTGAACTTAATTTCTTTGAAATGGACTTATGTGTTTTTAAGTAAAGTGCCCCGGAAAGCCTTTGTTGAAATTTGGCACAACATAATTATCTTAATTTAACTGATAAAAAATTTCTGTTTTAAGAGACGCCATTCTAAAAAAAAGCATCTGTGTTTACAGGTTTTTTGGCAGTTAACTTACCCTAGCTGACACAAATTGTAAATAAATTTAAATCAATTTTAAATACAGCCAAGTACCAACTCTTATGGTCTTGACTTGGTCACAGTATATAACTCTACATGACTGAAGAGAAGGTACTGTAACTATTTAAAATATTTTATCCAAAATAAAAAACAATCAGATTTTCTGATCATCTCCTGGGCATTTCTTGTCTCAGCATTTCTAGATTGTTTGCTTTCATAAAAAGCGTGGAAGCCCTCTAACTAAAAGACATGCAACCATTACAAGACAGTAAAAGTACAAAAAATCAGATTTTTATCATGAAGCCAAACATTAGAGACATGAGTATAGATTTGTAGGAATACAGAACATTTTACAAGTAAGGGCGGAAGTTCTTGTTATATACTTAAAGATATTTGTCTTAACAGTTTGACACTAATATTATTGATAGATGAGGTGAGGCACTGAATTTATATATATATTAGACAAATCAGATGAACAGCATTAAATATCCAAGTAAATCCTTTCATCTGTTTCTGCTGATCTAGTGCAAACAGCTTCACTGATTTGACCTCAGTTGGAACTTCATGGTATAAGGTTTTGGAGACAGTGTAACTCCAAAGACTGGAGTGAAATCGGGTTCTCCTGCATCCTCCAGCCAGATGAATTTAAACTTCCTCAGCGGAGTCACCATGATGAGGAAGAGTTCCATACGAGCCAGACCCTCTCCGAGTCACATCCGAGGACCTGAGGCTCAGAAGAAGACGTCAGAGCCATCTTTGTTTGGAACATAACTCCGTATTTGTCTGCATGCTATTTCCAAGTGTGGCAGTACTTTCTGCCTTTTACCTGCAGAGAAATGAATGAAGGCTTCTGGTTTAACAAACTCTCCCTGTTCATTCAGGAAGTTTTCAGGGTTGAATTCATGAGGAAATTTCCATTGTCCCTCCTCTCTCAGGACTGAGTTCAAGTTTGTTCAAGCTTGTAGGAAACTTGCCTCTTACCTTCAGAAGAGGATATGCCATGAGCTCTGTGTCTTTAGTTGTGCAGTGAAAAGCACTGAGAGGAACAGTGTTGGCGATCCTCTGAATTTCATGGATCACAGCCTAGATGAAAACATAATTTCTAATCCCTGTTTGAATGCTGTAAAAAAACCTTAGAGAGTCAGGAACAACAAGCACAGAAAAACACGGGAATTTACCTGTCAATAACCTATCAGTTTACATGGCATGGTAATAAGCACCAAATTATAACAACACAGTGTTTACAGCACAGTCGATTGTTCCAGACGTCTTGTGCTTCATGTGCAGCTTGACAAACTAAGCTGTGCTGACATTGTTTTTAGAGAAAATGGTTCCTTATTCATCTCTTCCAAACTATCTGTTTTATTTTTATTGTCCTGTGACGAAAAGCACTAGGCTGGTTTAAATCTTATATGTCTGACAGATTCCAGTTTGTTCATGTAAATGATAAATCATCTTTAAACTTCAGGGTTAATTGTGGAGTACCACAGGGTTCAGTACTTGGGCCAATTCTCTTTACTATATATATGCTTCCAATAGGTCAAATTATCAGGCACCATAGAATAAATTTTCACTGTTAAGCTGATGATACTCAGCTTTACTTATCCATAAATCCTGATGAACCCAACCAGTTAGATAGACTACAAGCATGTCTTGAAGATATAAAAACTTGGATGACTTTACATTTTCTGCTTCTAAATTCAGACAAGAGAGAAGATGTGGTCCTTGGACCGGAGTCTTTGAAAAAGAAACTGCTTAGTCAATAAATTAATATGGACAGCATTAAATTGACCTCCGGTAATAAGGTAAAGAACCTTTTTGTTATTTTTGATAATAACATGACATTTAAATCCCATATTAAACAGGTTTCTAGGATTTCCCTAATTTACCTCTGGAATATTGCAAAAATCAGAAATATCCTGTCCAGGAGTGATGCTGAAAAACTAGTCCATGCATTTGTTACTTCAAGGCTGGACTACTGTAATTCTTTACCATCAGGATGTCCACAAAATGCAGTTAAAAGCCTTCAATTGATCCAAACAAGCAGCAGGAGGTCTAAAAAATTAAAAAGAGAGATCGTATTTCTCTTTTTTTAGCTTCTCTTCACTGGCTCCCTGTTATATCCAGAAAATATATCTGATTGCTCCATATGTTTGATGGGAGGCAGATCTTTTAGTTATCAAGCTCTTTGCCCGTGGAACATTTTGTGTTATTTCAGCTTTTAAGTTTATGTTCTCTCTCTGTGAAACTCCTGGAGGGGGGCATCAGCTGAGCTGCTGCTACCAACAACTTATTGCTCACCTTATACAGATGATCCACTTGGCCCTGTCTTTCAGTGTTTAACCTTTTCTCTCCTCTAGATATAGCTACTGGCTGAGCTTTTACTGTGACTAATTGTATGTTCTCTCTTTCATCCTCTAGACTTGAAAACTGGTTCAGAGTTTATCTGCTTAGCTGTGTTTCTCTCCCAGATGAAGCCACTAAAGGAGCTAGGTTTTAATTTTCTTCGACATAGAAAGTACTCCAAAAATAAGTGCTTTTGTTTTCTTTTTGTGTCTCTCGTGGCAAAAGACTGTCCACACTGAGCCTGGTTCTGGTTCTGCTGGAGGTTTCTTCCTGTTAAAGGGGAGTTTTCCCTTCTGCTGTCGCTACATGCATGCTCAGTATGAGGGATTGCTGCAAAGTCAATGACACAATGCAAGCAACTGTCCACTGTCGCTACATGCACATCCAGGAGTGAATGCTGCAAGTTGATGCAGTCTGCTGGGTTTCCATAGATAAAAAAAACTTTTTAACCAATTTGAATAATAAACAGAATTTGACTGCATTTTTTGACAACTGGGATCCATTGGCATGTATGTACTTGACTTGGAATCTGTATGATTTGATTAAATTGAGTTTTTTTTCCAGTTCATCCATATAGTAGTCGACAAAATCTCGTGCGTCTCTGAAGACTCTAGTTTTCTTGTGTTCATTCACCAAATGTCGTGCAAGAGTCAGAAAAATCTAAAATACAAAAAAATACAAAAACAATTTTTTTAATCATTTCATAATTTATCATTGATGATGTGTAAGTCGTTGAATATACTGTTGTTACCTCCATGTCTTCAAAGGCTTTGTTGAAGGGTAGCGGCAGGTGACGAATTAAAGGGATAGAGTCATACAGCTGTGAAGACAGGTGATTTATTACATTAAATGAGTTAAATCAGATGTAGGATTTTGGAATCTTAGAAATCTGACTTTTACTATACACATATGCACACATTTATCATGACATTAGAAACTTTTGTGATGCCTGTAAATTTCATGTCATATAATGCTCCTTAAGGTTAATGATTCTCTTTTACCAAGTACGATATCAGTAAGTTTTTGAAATGAATGCATTGTTGCCTCTTTCTCCATTGACTTTATAGGCACTGTGTGAACTTGGAAAAAAAAGTCATAATAGAGGAAGGTCTGGTGGACAGCTGCCAGCAGAGGATTTATCTGAGTTGGAAAGATACTCCAGGAGGTGGAATCTCAGACTACATGGAGCCGAGGAGACGAAGAAGGAAGATGTACAAGATACGCAATAGGAATTTGCCAGTCTGTTCTGCCAGGACAAAAACACAAGTTGCCTGAAATAATCGATACCATACACCGACCTGAAGCCAATCGACAAGGAAGCATCAAACCCAAAGGCATCATCATTCATTAGTTTCTATTAAAGCCAGGGGGTTTAAGACAAAGCTTTATTCTTATTTACAAAACAGCTTAAAATTGAATTTTGTCAGTCCACATCTGCAGACTCTATTTCTGGAAACCACAATGGGGAAATGAAGTCTAGTTATCTCACGGCTCTGTGCATTCTGCTGGTGTCGCACCTCTAAAAATAATTTCTCTGGAGTTGTGTTGAACTCTGATTGTGACACCCTAGGACATTAAATCTGCTCCGTAATCAGATACAATAACAATAATTTTATCACAGTTAATTTATATGGTCACTGAAAACGATAAACTACTTGACTCAATAGAAGAAAGATTTACCTTCTGGCTTTCCAAATACCCAGACTCAATCCTTAAAACTGGCGGAGACTTTAACATCGCCTTAGATAACATGGTTGATAGATGGCCTCCACTTAAACATTTGTATGGGAAAGTTTAATGCTGTGGAAATCTAGAGAGAAAGATTTCCACTTGACAAAATATTTACCTGAAGCAATAAAACAGGATCCAGGCAATCTTGCATTGACTTCTGGCTTGTCTCTAGTTGGCCTGGTATTTATTTTGACTCTTGTCATGTTTGACAGCTCACAGCTAAGCCAAACCAATGAGAACGGCTACTATTTTTGCCACTTTCTGAGTCATTTGAACACTTAATAATTGACTGTGAGGGCCCGTTACCTCGTTCAAGGGATGGGTCATTCTATCGGCTTACAGTGATGTGTCAAGTTACAGGGTACCCAGCTGCATATCCCTTATGCACTTACCTAGTTTAATTCAGTGTTTGATACAGTCGGACAGAGGCACCAATTTTTCATCACATATGTTCAGGCAGGTCCTAAAACAGCTCAGAGTATGGAACAGTAAAGCAACAGCATCTCATCAGGAGATTCAGGGGGCATTAGGACATTTTCATCAGCCACTGAAATCTCTCCTGCGTGCTTATTGCACGGAGTTGGGGGGCGACTGGGAGGAAGGGTTGCCTTGGCTGATGTTGGCGTCCCAGGAGGTCACCAAGGAAAGCACAGTCTAGCCCAAATTAATTAGTTTTTGCACACACAGTGAAGGGTCTTTTGGCCGTGGTGGCAGGCACTTTGAAGAGTCCACTGAAGTGATCCACTAAAAAACTTGGTGGATTATGTGAATGGGTTTAGATGATTTTTATATGCAGCGAGGGAGTTGGTTAAAGAGAGAAAGACTGTGGGCTAGAAAAAAATGAAAACACACAGGCGCCTTAAAAATTTGCAAGGATTGGGCAAATTCCGTAAAGTCTTTTCTGGTACCGCTCTTTCACAACTCGGTTCTTGAAGGAGTTTAGCAGGTTTATTATTAACCATATTTTAAGGGATTTTTTTTTACAATGGGAAAATGTTTCATTCAGTTTTTTAGAATTCCCAAATGTGATGCTAAATATTTTGTTATGATAAATATACAAATTCTCCTAGCTGAATTTTATATTCATAAATGTAAAATTGTTAATAAAACACCACAGTTTCTTCATTTTTGTAAGGATGAGGAACTATAAAAAAATCAATATCAGACTTTATATATGTTATAATATTTCCATGTATTTATTTAATTAACACCCCTGATTGTCTATTACTGTAAGTGTTTTATTTATATACCTAAGGGCAATTGAGAGACCAAATAACCTAACAGTCATGATTTTGGACTGTGGGAGGAAGCCGGAGTACCCAGAAAGAACCCACGCATGCACGCAGAGAACATGCTTACTCTACGCTGAAAGACCGCTAGTTGGGCATAGAATCGAGAACCTTCTTGGTGCAAGGCAACAGTGCTAACAACCATGCATCCTCACACAGCTACAGAGAGCATTAATTAGAGAAATGCACAGATCTGCATACACAGATTGTGATGGGTCACAGATTTCGGTGTAAGACCGGCACTTCTGCTGCAGGTAACTTCTGCTGTGTCTTTTGGATTTGGCCTGTGACCTCTGGGCCACCATATGACTGCACATGTTTGAAAAAAACGTTTAAATTGAAGAGACTGAAACTGTATCAATTACAGTTTTTAAGGCAGGTCAATCAAATTATCTGTCAACCAAATTAATATTTTTGCAGATTGTGACTAGGGTGCAACAAAAAGCAACGTTTTGATAGTACAGTGAATGATATTTCTCTACAAAGGTGATTTTAATTCATTTACCCCAGCCTTTGAACAAAAGATCCTTTCTGTCTGTTTATTGATGAAGTCTGATCTGATGAAGCAGACATTATTTAGAACACTCCTAAAATAAGGTTATGATCTTGTATACTTTTATCAATTCACATTTTTTGCCATTCATCAGTCAGTTAGTGTCAGGTTCTGTACTTTGTGTTGTTGTGTTTTTACTGTGCTCAGCCCCTAGATGGTGTAGATCCTGGAGGAGTGGTGGGCAGGTGTTTGCTATTTCCCTGATGATCTACAGTGGACTATTTAAGGAGGAGGCTGTCAGCTACTCAGTGCCAGAGTGTTACCTTCAGTGGTTTTCCTGAACCTAGCCTTGCCAAGTAAGGAACCTTGTCTGGATGATCGTTTACTGGAAGGAAACTATCGGTTTCCATGAACAGAGACTTCAAGCTCTCATACTTCATTGGATCACGTTAGTTGGCAGCCTCCAGATTCCCTCGCTCATCGGATCTACATCTGCGAACTCTGTCCATCCTCCTCCACTCACCTAGCCATCTGCAACACCACTTGGACTACAAACCCTCCTGGCACACCAAGCTCATCTAACCCATTCTCACGGATTACATTCACTTGGTCTCTCCACTCTCCTCTGGCGGATTTTCTCCACCCTCTTCAGTAAGGCAGAATTACTATTTTCAGGTTTCCAGTATCCAAGTTGTTCCAAGCTTACCGTTTTATTTATTTTACAGTTGGTCTCCCGGTTCCAAATTCCTGCACCTTTCACTTCCTTGTAAATAAACATTTCACCAAACTAACTGTTCTCCTGGATTGCTTTCTGCATGTGGGTCAAATTCGTTAAAAACAATATGACAGTTAGCTTTTCCTATAAAATTATACTTTGACTCACCATTGCCCATGGACCATTGGCTATTTTAGTCATCGCAGCAAAACACCTGACAATCAGCTTGATTGTCTCATCGTCGTACTCGTAGCGTGTTCCGAAGAGAACCTGACAGATTATGTTGGAGGCAGCGTTATGAAACATGACCTGAGGACTCAGAGTTTTACCTATAAAGACAAAACATTTCATAATACTGGTAGCAAATGATTTCAAATGTGCCAAAAAAGTACAATAATAAACGGAAATATTTCAAATCTGAAATTATTCTTGTGTGGGCCAAATTGCAATACAAAATGTAATAGAATTATTTTTCAAAACGACTCGTGCATCTAAGGGCTGATACAAAGCTTCTCCGATAACCAAACGATGACACAGCATCAGGTGGAATGGAATATACGGGAGTTTCCCCAATAAAAGCCCTACCACTGTTCTTTTCCAGTGTTTTAATTGTGTGTTGAATCTCTTCCAGGATTCAGTTTCAATTCAATTCAGTTTTATTTATATAGCGCCAATTCACAACACATGTCGTCTCAAGGCACTTCACAAAAGTCAGGTACATACATTCCAATTAATCTTAATCATTGAACAGTGCAGCCAGATTCTGTTATTTATTCAAATTGGATAAAAAGTTTTTCTATCTAAGGAAAGGAAACCCAGCAGATTGCATCCAGTCAGTGACTTGCAACATTCACTCCTCCCGGATGAACATGTAGAGACAGAGGACAGTCACTGGCGTTGACTTTGCAGCAATCCCTCATACTGAGCATGCATGTAGCGACAGTGGAGAGGAAAAACTCCCTTTTAACAGGAAGAAACCTCCAGCAGAACCAGGCTCAGTCTGAGCGGCCATCTGCCACGACCGACGGGGGTTAGAGAGAACAGAGCAGAGACACAAAGAGAACAAAGAAGCACTGATCCAGGAGTACTTTCTATGGGAAGGAAAAGGTAAATGTCAATGGATTTAGCTCCTTTAGTCGTTTCACCTAGAAAGAAGGAACAGATAAACTCTGAGCCAGTTTTCAAGTTTAGAGTCTGAAGAGAGCACAGAGAGTTAGTCACAGTAGAAGCTCAGTCAGTAGCTATGTCTAGGAGAGAGAAAGGGTTAAACATTGAAAGACAGGGCCATGTGGATCGTCGGTAGAGGGTGAGCACCAAGTTGTTGCCAGCAGAAGCTTGGAGGATTCCCCTCTCCAGAAAGGTGTTACAGGTAGACACAGAGTCAGGCCAGGTGTAGCTTCTAGGAAGAGAAAAGAGAGAAAACAAAGTTAAAAGCTGAGATAACAGCAAATAATACAAAATTGAAGAGTAGCGTGAGAAAGTAGCGAAGAGGGTGAAAGTGGTCATTATGTCCTCCAGCAGCCTAAGCCTATAGCAGCATAACTACAGAGATAGCTCAGGATAACCTAAGCCACTCTAACTATAAGCTTTATCAAAAAGGAAAGTTTTAAACCTAGCCTTAAAAGTAGACAGTTGTCCATCTAGAGCCCACTGATGGCCATTGTTTATACTAAAAACCACAACGATTGGGATACCTCTCTCTGTCAGATTGACCATAACCATTGGAAAAGAGAGGGGGTCATACAGGTAGCAGAAATGGAGGGTGTAAAGTAGACAGGGTGTCCGCCTCACGGACTAAAACTGGGAGCTGGTTCCACAGGAGAGGAGCCTGATAACTAAAGGATCTGCCTCCCATTCTACTTCTAGAGACTCTAGGAACCACCAGTAAACCTGCAGTCTGAGAACGAAGTGCTCTGTTAGGAACGTATGGAACAATCAGATCTCTGATGTATGATGGAGCTAAATCATTAAGGGCTTTATATGTGAGGAGGAGAATTTTAAATTCTATTCTGGATTTAACAGGGAGCCAATGAAGGGAAGCTAAAGTAGGGGAAATATGAGCTCTCTTTTTAATTTTCATCAGAACTCTTGCTGCAGCATTTTAATCAGCTGAAGGCTTTTAACTGCATTTTGTGGACATCCTGATAGTAAAGAATTACAATAGTCCAGCCTTGAAGAAACAAATGCATGGACTAGTTTTTCAGCATCAATCCTGGACAGGATATTTCTAATTTTGGCAATGTTCCGGAGATGAAAGAAGGAAATCCTAGAAACCTGTTTAATATGGGATTTAAATGACATGTCCTGGTCAAAAATAACACCAAGGTTTTTTACTTTATTATCGGTGGTCAATTTAATGCCATCCAGGTTAAGTGATTGACTAAGCAGTTTCTTTTTTAAAGACTCTGGTCCAAAGACGACAACTTCTGTCTTGTCTGAATTTAGAAGCAGAAAATTTAAGGTCATCCAAGTTTTTATGTCTTCAAGACATGCTTGTAGTCTATCTAACTGGTTGGGCTCATCAGGATTTATGGATAAGTAAAGCTGAGTATCATCAGGGTAACAGTGAAAAATTTATTCTATGCTGCCTGATATTTTACCTATTGGAAGCATATAATATAGTAAAGAGAATGGGCCCAAGTAATGAACCCTGTGGTACTCCACAATTAACCCTGGAGTTTAAAGATGATTTATCATTTACATGAACAAACTGGAATCTGTCAGACAAATAAGATTTAAAAACCAGCCTAGCGCTGTTCCCCTGATCCTACAGCATATTCCAGCCTTTCTAAGAAAAAGATTATGATCGACTGTATCAAATGCAGCACTGAGATCATAACAGAACCAGTACAGACACAAATCTGTTATCTGAGGCAATAAGAATATCATTAGTGACTTTCAGCAGAGCTGTTTCAGTGCTATGATGAGCTCTGAAACCTGACTGAAACTCTTCAAACAGGTCATTGCTGTGTAAATGCTCACACATTTGATTAGCAACTATTTTCTCAAGAATTTAAGATAAGAATGGAAGATTGGATATCGGTCTGTAATTTATTAAGTCATCTCGATCAAGCGAAGGTTTCTTAATCAAAGGTTTAATTACAGCTACCTTAAAAGCTTGTGGTACATACCCATTTACTAAAGATAAATTAATCATATCTAAAATGGGGCTGATAATCAGAGGGAACACTTCCTTAAATAATTTGGTTGGGGTTTGGGTCTAACATAAAAAGTTTAAGGTTTTAGATGAAGCTAATATTTCTGATAACTCTGGAAGCTCAACAGGATCAAAACAGTCCAAACCAGATCAGTTCTACAGTTACTTCCAATGTTTTTCTCACTTGTTGAGGATGAAGTAATCATTTTTGGGAGTATGTCAAAGATTTCTTCTTAATAGAATCATTTTTATTTTGGAAGAATCCCATAAAGTCATGACTGCTGAGAGCTAAGGAATGGATGGCTCAACAGAGCTATGACTCTGTGTAAGTTTACAAACTGTATTAAAGAGAAACCTAGGATTATTCTTGTTCTTTTCTATTAAGGATGAGAAATAAGCTGTTCTAGGTTGGCGAAGTGTCTTTTTATACAACAGTAGGCTTTTTTTCCCAGATTAAGTAGGAATCCTCTAGGTGTGTAGAGCGCCATTTTCGCTCCAATTTTCTAACATTGTGCTTTAAGTACGCAGCTCTGAATTAAACCAGGGAGCCTGCCTCCTATAAGATTTTTCTTCTTTTTCAAGGGGGCTGCATTGTCTAATGCACCACGCAATGATGAAGAAAACACTCTGAACAAGAGAATCAATTGTGAAGGGGAAGAAACAAAATTATGCCCTCCACTCTGTTTTTCTGTGATAATGAGGAAATTAAAAGTGGAACAGATTCTTTAAAGGTTGTTACAGCATCATCTGATAATGATCTACTATAATGAAATTTTCTTTCAGGTGTGGAATACTCTGTTAAATTAAACTCAAAGGTTATTAAAAAATGGTCAGACAGTCGAGGTTTGTGAGAAAATATTGTTTTGTCTTTACACTCAATGCCATATGTCAGCACAAGGTCCAGAAAATGAAGACAAACGTGGGTAGGTTTGTTAATGTTTTGAGTAAAGCCAATTGAGTCTAAGATACCATTAAAAGGCTATTTTAAGCTATCACTTTCAGTGTCAACATGAATGTTAAAATCCCCCACTATAATAACTTTATCTGTATTTAACACTAAAATCAGATAAAAGGTCTGAAAACTGATCTAAAAATTGAGCGTAAGGGCCTGGTGGACGGCACAAAACAACAAACAGAAGTGGTTTTTAGTGCTTTGCAATTTGGATGAGGAAAACTAAGGATTAAATATTCAAAAGAGTTGTAGCAATTGATTGGTCTGGGACTAATCAATAAATCGGACTGAAAGATGGTTGCTACTCCTCCTCCTCGCCCAGTATTTCGAGGAATGTGAAAATTTAAATAATTAGTAGGAGTTGACTCATTATAGTAACATAATCCTCTTGCTGCAGCCAGGTTTCTGTAAGGAAAAATAAATCAATCTGATTGTCACAAAATCAGGTCACTAACTAGCAAAGTCTTTGAAGAGAGAGATCTTATGTCAGTAAGCCACATTTAATTGTTTTTTTTTTATTTTAGTCTGAGTTGTGTTTATTTTTTTAGATTTCCTGATTTTCCTATTTTTAGATAATTTTTTTATCTATTCAATTTTGGCCGTGGGCGAGACACTGTCTTAATAGGGTAATGGGTGGGTAGCAGTACAGAAGCTGCAGAGAGGAGTGTTAAACTACGACCCTGCTTCCTGGTCTGAACCCTGGGTTGTCAGAGGTTTGGAGAACTAATAAATTCGGCCAGATTCCTAGAAAGAAGAGTCGCTCCATCCAAAGTGGGATGGATGCCGTCTCTCCGGATCAGACCCGGTTTTCCCCAAAATGTTTGCCAATTACAATGTAGCCCACATTGTTTCTGGACACCACCTAGACAGCCAGCGGTTGAATGACAGCATGCGGCTAAACATGTCGTCACTGGTTAAATCGGGGAGGGGACCAGAGAAAATTACGGAGTCCGACATTGTTTTGGCAAACGTACACACCGAAGTAACACTAACTTTGGTGACCTCCGATTGACGTAACCGGGTGTCATTACCGCCAGCGTGAATAACAATCTTACTGTATTTACGCTTATCCTTAGCCAGCAGTTTCAAGTAGGATTTAATGTCGCCCGTTCTGGCCCCTGGCAGACATTTGACTATGGTCGCTTGTGTCTCTAGTGCCACGTTTCTGACTATGGAACCGCCAATTACCAGAGTTAGCTTCTCAGCGGGTGTGTCGCTGAGCGGGGAAAATCTATTAGAAACGCAGACGGGTTGGTGGTGACCTGTGGGCTGAGATCTAGGACTATGCTTCCTACGTTCTTTCACCCAGCTGGCCTGAGATCCTGGCTGCACGGGGTCTGCTGGAGGACTGCTACAGGGAGCTACCCTCGGTGGCTCCGCGCTGGCTAAGGGGCCTCGGCTATCTGCTGGTTTTTCAACAGCGCGGAGCCGGGCCTCCAAATCCGACACCCTCGCCTCCAAAGCTACAAAAATGCTACATTTATTACACGTACCATTATCACTAAAGGAGGCAGAGGAGTAACTGAACATCTGACACAGAGAACAAGAGAAAGGAGACTCAGAGAGAGAAACAGCAGAACGGGTAGCCATGGTGGAGCTACTGCTAACGCTAAGCTAGCGACCCCTTACCACTACTAGAAAAACTGTGTAAAACACGGAGAGTCGCCAAACGTTAAATACAGCAACAGAAAGTATGTGTTTTAACGTGCTTATGTATTATATCAAGTAAGAGATATCACAGTAGAGAGAAATCAGAGCAAACGAGAGAGCCTTCACACACCAAACAATCCACCAAGTGCAAAACAGGAAGTGACGAATATGCCTTACCACGCCTCTTCACATGCCATTGTGGAGAGGTTAAGGTTTGTTGAAGGTTTGAAGTGGGATTCTGTCCTCCATTGACTTCTTTCCCAGACCAAAGTTTCTGAGGGTCATCAGAGCAAAGCGGCGATGCTCCCGCCACATTAGGCCATAATCAGCCATTATCACGCCTACAATAAAATGTACAAGTAAAATCAAACACCTGTCAAAAATAATATAGATGTACAATGCAAAGACCTAAAAGCAATGACTAATTTTGCAGCGACAAAAAGATGTAGTTTTGGGAAATTTAAACTCTTTTTTTTATACAATTTCATCCTTATTAAAAGGTAATGAGGTGCATTATTTTTTAGATCCTTCTTATCAAAAAAACTTTAATAAAATATTGATAGGAATTGAAGTTCAAGTAATAAAAGCTGGTTAGTTGGAAACTGAAATAAAGTGAGTTAAATAATGAGGAAGTGTTCAATTTATGATGCATATGGGTCTGCATACATATGCCTGCCACCACGGCCAAAAGACCCTTCACTGTGTGTGCAAAAACTAATTAATTTGGGCTAGACTGTGCTTTCCTTCCTCCTGGGACGCCAACATCAGCCAAGGCAACCCTTCCTCCCAGTCGCCCCCCAACTCCATGCAATAAGCATGCAGGAGAGATTTCAGTGGCTGATGAAAATTGATCTTGTTGCTTCTTCAGAAATCAGTCGATGGAAATTTTATGTTTACATGTAGCTTTTAGAGAACAGAATCTGACTTTCCTGCTACTCTCATAAAGAAAAGCATTAATGTCTTTATTATGCCGTTTATGGTTGAGATAGTATGGCTTCGTGTTAGTGAACTGGAAGAACACACCACTTTTTTGTAAAGACATTTTTTACCTTTTTTTCTGGGTGACATTTATAAAAAGGTCTTGGGGTCTTCCGGCGAAATCGGTAGATTTAATCACAATCGCCTCCTTCATTGCCTTAAACCCACTGATGACGACAGCTGGTTTTGAACCAATGAACAGACTGTAGACATTTCCATATGACTCCCTCAGCTGGAAGGCAATAGTAAGACAATCATTTTGATTGATTTTGATCAATCGGAGCTTTAATACTCTATATGCTACTTAGTACTCTATATGTTACTTGGAGAACAAACCAAACGTCTTAATGTGTATTGTGTGTAGTCTGTGAACATACAGATATCTGGCCGGAAGATGCAGTACTGGGGGCAGAATTTAACTCTTGTTTTTATCTACTTTCTTTACTGCAAGTTCTATCAGTTAAACATAAACATATGTGGTATCCACAGAAACAGTAGAATCTTGGCGAAAAGCTGATATAAACCATTTCTACGAACACCAAAAACTGTTAAAACTAAAGGCAGTTGAATCAGAAAATAAACAAACTCCACAAAGTGACGTAACCACAAAACTCAGTCTCAGCTGTTCACAACATGGCTTCTACACACGTCTGCTGTAAGAAAAATACATTTTATCGCACCCAAGTTTTACTCAACCAACAGCAAAAGAAGGCCTTAATTATCACTTCCATTTAAAAAACAATCATTAACATAACGATTGTTTAGATAGAGTGTGTCGATTCAATCCTGTAGAAACTCACAATAAGAAACACAAAATGCGATCAGAGAAGTTACACAATGGATGTTTATTTGTTTGGCGCTCAGACCCCAGAGGAAGACATGAATGCTGATAATGCATGAACGTGATGAACATCTTAGAATCAGAATTAGAATTGATCCCCCGGATCTGGTACTGGTGATGGAGAGGAGGCCTGATGGTAATGGAACTGAGAATCCGATGAAGGCGATGGGGTGGAGGAGGTTTGAAGCTCGGCTGACAGCTGGGAGATCCATGAATGGGAGACTTTAAATGCGGAGCCTTGAAGGATCATTAGCTGAGCATTACTGCAGACTTGATGCTGATTGGTTGGCGCGGAGACGCACGGAGAAGCCATTGGATGAAGCTGGAGGAGTAGATGACTCTCCCAGATTGAATTTTCGTCATTACTCCATTTCTCAGAAAAATTCAGTTAACCTCTTAAGCCCAAACCATTTCTAAATCAGTTAGGATTATTAAAATCATTTATATCTGCTAAACCAGAATAGTGGGAAAGAACATTTTTTTCTTTTTTTGAATGCAGAAGTTAACATAGATTTCTGTAATACACAAAACTTCAAATGTTTTGGGCATGCTTCCAGGAAATTCCCACAATAGTTTGCTTTTTGGCCCATTTATCCTGGAACTTTGAGAGTTTGAAGACCTCCTTGTGCATGTTTTCAGCTTGAGACTGGGATCAGAGCATTGTTATGGCCACTCCAAAATAAGGTCTTCATTGTCCTTAAGCAGCTTTGGAACAAATTTAGGGGTTTAAAAAGTGTGATTGTCCAAGGCCTGTTGGTGCCCAAGATCTAACTTCCTAGCTGATGTCTTGGGATGTTGCTTGTATATTTCCACATCATGTTCTTTCCTCATAATGCCATCTATTTTATGAAGATCACCAGTCCCTCCTGCAGCAAAACATCCCCATAACTTGATACTGATGCTTAGCAAAATTAGTAACTGGATTACTCCTTATTTTTATTTCAAAAGTCTTATGATGTTACAGTAAGCACAAATAGGTTCTTATGAACCATCATTAGCCCACAGTCTGTGAACATCTCTTGCTAATAAATAAAACCTGTCCTTTAACAGGAGAATATGTGCATCTCTGTCAAAACTGTTGACTTACTTACTCTAAAGGAAGGTCAGTGTCAGCCGAAGATAAAATTAGATGAATCTGGAAGCTACGGGGAACTTCTTTCTTTGGTTTGTACTGACGAGAAGAAGAATGTAGATTTTTATAGTATTTTGTCTGGTTTTTTTTTATTTTATGTAAATTTTTGTAAAAACTTTGAAAATTTTGTTTTTAATAGTGCTCTAGAAATAAAATTGTATTTATTTACCTCCAAATGACCAGCTTAAAGTTTGCTTTGAGCTTAAAAGGAAATAATTAACCGCAAATTATTAGCTTATCAAAAAAAAAAAAGTAAAATGTTTTTTGGCCTATGACTTGTAATACTGTTTAGTCCAGGTTAACTAGCTGTAATGGATTAGTTGGTGTGGATTTACTTTAAACTTACTTACTAAAAACAATAGGATGAGAAATCAAAGGGTGCTCTTATCACCCTCTCAAAGTCCTTCAAGGGGTTCTCTAAGTTCAGATGCAAAAGGTTCCCCAGTACAGGCAGAGTTGGGGGTCCGGGTGGGAAGTTCTTGGGCCTCTGAGGTTTGAGTTGAAGAAGAAGGAAGGAAACAAAGAGCCCCAGCAGAAATAGTGAAACAAAGATGGTGGTTCAGATTGGATTAAACTGAACTGCAAAGCTGCTTGAGTTCTTATGAAAAAACAGCTCCGCTCTCAGTGCTGACTGCTTTGGTTGTGTACTTTATTCTCTGTATTTACAGCGAGAGAGAAAATCAAACATGAATGGTGGACTATTTAGAGAGTCGGGAAGTGAGACATACAGTTAATGTGTGGTAATGGGTGGTGCTTCAGCTTTCTTTGGACCAGGGTGGCATATCTGGGCAGAACAGACACATCAAAAAATTTCCATTTGAAATCGTACTTAATATTAGCTATTTGTGATCATTGTATTTGACTTTTTGCATTATCCTGCTAACTGTCAACCCTTCTACAAACAATGCCTTTGCTACAGAAAAACAGAACATTTGGCAGCAGCACAAATACTGAAAATGACAGGTTTTCACAAGAATTACAATTACTTGTATGTGTTCACTTATTGTGTTATTATTAATTAAAACACATGACTTATTGTGAAAGAAAACTTAAGGTGGCTTTTCTAGTAGCACAGCACTCAGTACTGTTAAACCAACACCTTCTACACAAACATATTGTTACCATAAGGTAAAAATCAAGACGTAAAAAAAAACTAGTTTTTGCCTGTTTATAAAACATTTACTCATGTGAGTTTTTAATTGGTTCTTTACCAAGTTGCAGCCAGCTGTGCAGCAGTGCTCACACCAGCTTGTGAGCTTGTGAACCTGAACTCTGACCTGAAGCAAAACCCGATGCAAAGAGCTCCCACCTGCAGTGGTTGATGGGCGGGTTTGTTTCTGCATGTATTTAGTACAATTTTCTTTATGAATCTTTTGCAGAAATGAAGCAAATAGCACATACAGTCATTAAATTTGAGTTTTCACTACTTCATGAATTCCATCCCATATGTATGCAGACCCATATGCATCATTAAGCAAGATGTCTCTCTGTGGAAAGACTTTTTCAATACACTACTGACTTGAAAATGAACTTTATTTTTAATCATTTCTCCATGAATACAAACGTGTGCTCTGACATTGTAAAATCTTAAAAATGTATGTACATCGGTGACAGTTTCTGTAAAATATTAAAATAAAACGTAAATGGAACAATGAAAGATATTTGGTCATGAAAAGATTTTTTTGAGTTAAACTTGGTTTAGCAGCAGTACGAAAAACATAGATTATTTTGAGTTTTTTTCTTCTCATTATTTCTCATCTGTTTCTGCTCCTCTCTGTTTTGACCTCAGTTGGACCTTCATATGATAAGGTTTGGGTGTCAAAGTGACTCCATAGACCGGGGTGAAGTCTGGTTTTCCTGCATCTTCCGGCCAGATGAACTTAAACTTCCTCAGCAGAGTCACCATCATAAGGAAAAGCTCCATACGAGCCAGGCCCTCTCCAAGACACATCCGAGGACCTGGGACACATAAATAAGTTGATTCAACCCAGAGTACAAGCTGGTTACCTCAACAGTGACGCATGTCAGTTTACCTGCAGAGAAAGGCATGAATGCCTCTTGCTTGACAAACTCGCCCTGTTCATTTAGGAAGTTTTCAGGATTAAATTCATGAGGGAATTTCCACTGTCCTTCCTCCCTCAGCACTGAATTCAGGTTCTGGATGATCATTGTACCCTGAAGAAAAACAAAACTATTAAATGCCACAAAAGATGCTCTTCATTTCAGTTTACCCGTGGCAAAAAAAAAATCTTAAGAAAACTCTACTCTCCTACTTTGGGAATGGAGTATCCCATGAGCTCTGTGTCCTTAGTTGTGCAGTGGAAGACGCTGAGAGGAACAGTGTTGGCGATCCTCTGAATTTCATGGATCACAGCCTGGATGAAGAAACATTTCTGACACTTTATCTGACTTGCAAAGGGTAGATGTTTTAGTAATTTTTTTTGGCAATTATTGAATTATATAAATTAGAATTCAGTTAAAACAACTGAAGCTATATGAAATAACACCCCTTGGACAATGAATCAAAAAAGTCACAGAAAAAACTAATTTACAAGTAACTAAATTATGTCTTAATGTTATGATACCTGGACATAAGGCATGTTGTTTCTGTCCTCATAACTGATTAGATCCTTCCCCTCCAGGACCTGGTCTATCTCTTGCTGACATCGTTCTAAGGGAGGAAAATACCACAGATCATCACCACATCAATTGTCCCACATGCCCTTTGCCCCAGTTTATTCCGCTGCTACTGGATCCACTGGGGATAGCCTCCCTCCCTGTCCATTTGCGATGCATATTCTGTGTGCATGTGTGTGTGTGTGAGTCTGTTTACATGCATGTACTGTATATGTATGTGGTTATATGGATGTCTATGAAGACATGAATCCATTGTCATACTTTTGTTTGTCATTTGGTTTACAAGGGGTTTTTGAGTGTCATGTCCTCCTTTTTTCCCTTCAGTTCAACATTTCCTTCCCTTCTGTAATTTTCTTCCTCTTTATAATATGAATAAAGTTGGTAATGCAACAGGGAACCATCCCACTTTCCAAACAGGACATTACTCTTCAGCAACTTTTGTCTGGCATCCCTGCAGAACTTTGAAGGACAAATTGTGCATTAATGAACAATAAACAATTTCAGGTCTTTCCATTACAGCAGTAGAAGTCTTAAGGGATCAGGCCTCTAAATCACAGACAGGGAAAACGTTTCCCTGACTCATCACATCTATCCCTGCTGCTGCAGCACATTCAGATATTTGTGCTACACATTTTATACATTTATGTACAGTTGTAGTGTATAAGGGAGCAGGTGTGGTGTTTTCTTAATTTGGCTTTAGTTTGTAAACTCAGTCTGAACAGCAGAGAAGGACGAACATCTGACTGGACTTAATTAATCATGAAGGCATTGATGGAACCTAAACACATGCATACCTTGAACATGTGGGTAATTCATCAGATAAAGAAATCCTGTAAGCAGGGTGTTGGAGGTAGTGTCAGTCCCAGCGAAGTGAAGATCTAGGCTGTACATTATGAGCTGTGCTTCTGAAAAGGAAGAACCATCATCGCCTCTCTGAAAAGATGACAGCTTATGATTATTGTAAACCAAGGCAAAAATGCACATATAGCTTACTGCTGCATGCTCTGCTGGAGGTGATGAGCTCAGTGCCTTACTTGTGAGCTGAATGTAGTGCAAGACACTTATAGAATTTCATCAAAACACAACTCATGCAGGTTTAACATGTTAGACGACAATTTTCCTGCCGACAAACCTTTTCCAGTTCATCCAGATAACAGTCAACAAAGTGTCGAGGCTCCCCAGGAACTCTGGTCTTCTTGAACTCGTTCACTAAACGGATAACATAGTTCTCGCAAATCTACAGAAAATCATTTTTGTTATTTCTATTGAAGAGTATATATGTTATACAGTCATTGCAAATGTTTTTAGGTTAATCTAAAAAATTATCATGTAAATGAAGCTGGACATGCAGGTTATTTATTTGGTAGAAAAATTTTGTTTTTACCTCAGCATTTTTAAAAGCCTTTTTGAATGGCAGTGGAAGGTTATGAATAATAGGAAGAGAATCGTATATCTGTAAAGAAAAATAAATTATACATTACATTATCTGAACTTACATATGGGTATTCTGTACCTTGATTCTGCACTAATTGTTCTGAACTGATGTGGTTTATCTGAATTTCCACATGAATGGTATCATTAGGTAAATCATTATGTAAATCAGTTACCCCCAACTGGCGTCTCAGTCGCAAGTCCTTGAGTGCTTTGTCCTACAATTATGAGGTGTGTCCCTGGTCCAGCACACCTGAATTACCTCCTCAGCATAAAATAAAGTTACACTAACGTCTGCTAATGATATAGTTATTTAGTTCAGGTATGTTAAAGCAGAGATACATCTGAAAGTTGCAGGACACCTGCCCTAGAAATAGCAAGGGGGGGATAAAGCCATTTGGCCTTCCAGCTAGTTTTTTCCTAAACATTAATTTTCTGTCAACTTAATTTACACACAAATCCCCCTGCTGGTCAAAGATTGTTTGCAGCCAGATATAATCTAGGTAATTTTATCAATTAGTAATTGAATGGCAACTTTTACATAGTAGGATAATTAATAGTTATTTTGCAATCCGAAAGTTGTGGGTTCAATTCCTCTTTTTCTTTGTCAATGTGCCCTGGGCAAGGCACTTAACCCCAAGTTGGCTGTCGTCTGCATGTTGGCGTGATAGGTTGAATGTGGCTCTATTGTAAAGTGCTTTGAGTGGTCAGTATGACTAGAAAAGTACTGTATAAATTCAGTCAGTTAGGACTGTCATGGAAAGGTGGAACCATTAAAATGCCAAGTAAAAGAAATCGCTTCATCTTTACAGTAAATTTTATATATTCCCTCATATAAACATTTCAAATTCGTTTAGAGTTCGATATTATCCATTATACAATATTCTGCAATATTACTTGTCAAATGTCAATAATTTTTTTTTTTAGCTTTAATAACTTATGTGGGAACATGGGATCATTTTTAAAAAATGCTACAGTTTGCAACAGCCCTTTACAAACAATGTAAGGCCCAGTAAATGTGCTTGCAGTTTCAGTTCTAATTTATAACTTTCATTTTTTGGGAATAATATTGGTTTTGTTGTACTCCATTTCTGCAGCATTCAGCACACACTTGACCTTGGGTTAGAAAAGATACATAAATACAATACAATATAGTACATTGCATTACAAACACATGTCAGTAAGTTAAATTACTTGTCAGAACTATAGCACATGGAACGAATAAATGTCAAAAATAAAAAGACAATGGAATACCTTGAATGAAAATGAGTTTTTAATTTACAAGACTTGTGATGATCCAATTTAAGTCTTTTTTAATGCAATAGGAGCCTGCAAAAACTACTCTGTGCCACAAACATAAACTGACAAATCACAAACACTAACCCACTATGTGTGAGCAGATTCATGACGAAATATAAAGAAAATATATAAAGAAATTGGGCCAGTACTTGAACCTCTTCATAAATCTCATAGATGATGTCAGTCACCATAAACTGTTCATTTCTGGATACCATTCTCACTTAACCTGAAGCCTTGGTGTCATATGTCCCATTACTGCCTCGAGGACTCCATGGAAAACATGGACAGTGCCTTGCAAAAGTATACACCCCCTTTGGCTTTTTACCTATTTTGTTACATTCCAACCTGTAATTTCAATATTTTTAAACCTTATTTTTTTTCATGAATCTGCACACTATAGTCTAAGTTGGTGAAGTGAAATGAGAAAAAAAAATAAAAACATTCTCTAAATGAAAGAAAAAAACTGAAAATTGGGATGTGCATACGGATCCACTCCACCAGAGACTCACCATAGCCCACGCTCCATTGGCTATCCTGGAATTTTCAGTGAAGCACTGAACAATCACTTTGATCATGTCATCATCGTACTCGTAGCGTGTTCCAAACAGAACCTGGCAGATGATGTTGGAGGCAGCGTTATGGAACATGACCCGAGGACTCAGAGTTTTACCTGTTTAAAAGTACAAACAGACATTTAAAGCCGACTTTACAGAGACCGTAAAAGACCCCACAGAGTTGATGTATAGACTAGCTAATGACATACCAATACTGCTCTCCAGTGTTTTAATCGTGAATTGAATCTCGTCATTAATTCTGTTCTCCATTGACTTCTTCCCCAGACCGAAATTCCTCAAAGTCATCAGAGCAAAGCGGCGATGCTCCCGCCAGCTTGGGCCATAATCAGCCAGAATCACTCCTACAAAACATGCGGCAACACAAAAAACATTCAAAGAATCTGTAAACCCTCTCTATGACCAGCTTGCATCTGTTTTTTTATTCTCTACATTTGTTCCATGTTTTCAGAATGTCATCACTGTAAACAGTGCCATGGTTCAAACTGTGTTTTGTCTCTTCCTTTTCTTGCTATTAGGATGTTGTATTTAGCATTTCAGTCATGTTTCCTCCATGTTCATTATTGATAGTTTCCATTCTTTCTGTTTTTTTTTCAATTTTTTTTTTGTAGGTTGTTGGGTTTTTTCTTCTTTTCCCTTGACATCTGGTCCTTATTTGGACTTGTTTGTTTTAGCCGTACTGTGTCAGTCATTATTGCCCCCAAAAAGGGAAGGGTAAATTTATCTTTGTCCGGTTTTTATTTTTATTATGGGGGTCGTTTTCATGGCAGCGTGTAATTTTGATTTGTAGTAAAAAAAAGTGCCCAATTTTCCCTTTCAGGAAATTAAAAACCAGGACAGTTTGTTAATAACACATTATCAGCAACCTCCTCATAGTTGCAACTAGCCTCCATTAATGTTCGAAGCTGCAGCTCACCTGTTGAGGAAAACATACAAATACATGGAATTTGCATTTTGTAACATGATTTTACATAAAAATGCAAAGTTCAAAGAACATTAAAATTCAGCAATTTACAAAGTAGATGTAATTCTTTGGTCGGATACTTGTAAGGGAATGAGGTCCAGGGTGTAAATATGACCCTGTCCGTCTTTAGCACATATTAATGAATAATTTTTTACATTAGGTTTTATACCCCCTTACGAATATGATCTTTGAATATTTGGGGGGGGCCTTTTCCCAATAAAATAACATGATTTTTTTTAAAGGGTTTAAAGGACAGGAGGTTCCCATGCATGTTTTAGATATTTGATTACAACTCTTTGAATCAGGTGTGGTGAAGTAAGTAAGTAATAAATAAATGTAAACATTCTTTGTCCAATGAAATTTTTTAATCCCTTTTCCTCTTGGTCAAAAATCGTTGACAAAAAAGAAAGGGGTTGATAAAGGCACTTTTGGAGAAAATGGCCCTTAAAAGGGCCTTTAAAAGGCCCCCAAGACCAAAAGGGAACACAGCTGGTTTTGGACCGATGTAAACACTGAAGACTTTTCCATAAGATTTGCTCAGCTGGGAGAGAAAACTAATGGCCCGCAAAGAAATAAATAATAAAATTTTAAAATGAAAAATTAAAAAAAAGGGAGGAGGAAATTTAATTTTAAGGGGTTAGTTTTTGGGGGAAAAAAAATCCATTTCTGCTACCTGTATGACCCATTTTTTAAAATGGTTATAATAATTTGAAAAAAAAGGGGTATCAAAAGGTTTTAAGATAACAATGACAATAGGGGGACATTTGTGGGGTGCCTTGAGACGACATTTGGGAAAAATAAGCGCCGTTTAAAACTAAATAATCTGAACCTGAAACTTTCTTTTATTTTTATGCTGCTATAGGCTTAGGCTGCTGGAGGACATAATACCATTTTCACCCTCTTGGGTTTACATTCTCCAAAAAACTTAAAATTTTTAATTTATTTTTTTTATATTCAGCTTTTAACTTCGTTCTCCCCTTTTTCTCCCTTAAAAATAAAAGGCACACCTGGCCTGACTCTGTGTCTACCTGTGACACCTTTTTTGGGGGGGGGGCATCGTCCGAGCTTCTGCTGGAAACAACTTAATGCTCACCCTCTACCGATGATCCACAGGGCCCTGTTTTTTTCAGGGGTTTTAAACCCTTTCCTCTCTACTAGACATGGCGATTGACTGAGCTTTTACTGTAACTAATTATATGTGCTCTCTTTCAGACTCTAACCTTAAAACTGGCTCAGATTTTATCTGTTCTTTCTTTCTAGGTGAAACGACCAAGGGGCCGGAAAACGGGGGTACTTCCATTAACATTTACTTTTTCTTCCCCATAGAAAGTACCCCCGGATCCTTCTTTGTTCTCTTTGTGTCTCTGCTCTGTTCTCTCTAGTTGGGCGGGCAGATGGCCCCCTCACACTGAGCCTGGTTTTTGGCTGGGGTTTTTCTTTTTTTTTAAAAAAGGGGAATTTTTCCCTCCCCAAACTGTTCCTACATGCATGCTCAAAAGGGGGAATTGCTCCCCAAAGTCAACGCCAGTGACTGTCCACTGTCCCTACATGCTCATCCAGGAGGAGTGAATGCTGCAAGTCACTGAAAGGATGCAATCTGCTGGGTTTTCCTTAAAATGAAAAATTTTTTTAACCCCAATTTGAAAAAAATCCGTGAATCTGACTGCAGTGTTCAATGGTTTTGGGTTAAATTGGAATGTATGTACCGGCCCTTTTTAAGAGGCTTGGGAAGACGACATGTGTTGTGAATTGGCGCTATATAAATAAAACTGAATTGAATTGAAAATTGAATTGAATTGTGCATACAGGTGTATCTTTACAAATTTGAAAATCAATGAAAAGTTAATTCATGTCATCGGTTTAATTAAAAAAAATGTAATGGTACTGTTTTTTGTTTATTTTAGATTTTCTTTAATTTTTAGTTTAAAAAATATAATTTTAAGGCCTCCCACTGAAAGCAAAACTCAAAAATTTGTTTTCTGAAAATTCTGAATATTTTAAAAGGCTACTATAAACATTTATACAGAAATGTTATATTATATATATATTACAATTATCTGTAGAAAATGACTAACTGACAATTATCTGCTTAACTGTTGCTTTTTGACTTAAAAAACTAAAATACATAAACTTTTTGATGGTAGAGTTAGGATTAGTTAATTTATTTAGATGCACCTAACAGGTGCATCAGGTGCGTTATTATAAATAATAATAATAATCATCATATTTAATACGCTTTCCGATGAGGCTTTAATGTCAGATTAAAAGTACCTTTTGAAAATAACAACGCTTAAGCAGGTATTAAACATACTTTTCATTAAACTCACATTTCTCTAATAAAAACTTTTATTGCTCTAAAGTAATATTCTAATCTGAAATTTCGTGTTTTCATTAGCTGTAAGCAGAAAGTGATCATAATTAACAGAAATAAAAGCGTTGAACCTGTTTTCTGTGATGGTGCTTTGGAGCAAGTAGGTTCCTTCCACTGTCACATGACTCTTGGGTTAAATGTTTTTTCTAAATTTCCCTTCAGTAGGAGTGTGTGTGTGTGTTTGTGTGTGTGTGTGTGTGTGTGTGTGTGTGTGTGTTTGTGTGCATGGTTATTTGCCCTGTGTGTCTCTTTGTTGCCCTGTGATGGACTACCGACCTGTCCAGGATGTACCTCTCCTCTCGCTAAATGATCAGCACCCCAATCCAATCCAACACACCTACACCAGCAACCCAAGAAGGACAAACCAGTACAGGCAATAGATGGATGTTTTCTAAAATTACATAACCTCCCTCCCTTGGGTTTAACAAATAGCAATTCATTAAAACTATATTCAACAATTTGGACAATGTCATATGTTGACCACCCCGTCTGTTTGTTAGGGCCTATTCAGGGTGAAAAATACAGTGACCGAGAGGTGCAAATGTGCCGCAAACTGATAAAATAGAAGTGCATCTGACCACTAGGGGGAGTCGATCACTACCTATGTAAATATGCTGCTGTTCTATAATATTGTAAATATCATTTTTAAACGAGTTTCTTCTGAGCATCCTGTTAATGTCTTTACTAAGGGTCTGGTGCAATATGACCTGGTGGTTGACTCCCCCTAGTGGTATGGTGCACTTTCATTTTGTGGAGTTTGCAGCTTTTCTTAACTTGCTGTTTTAGCTATTTGCAGCATTTTTTCTTTGCATTTGTTTTATTGGTTGTAGGTCTTTGCTTCTCTCTATTTTCTGTGACTGCAGCATTTGTCTTTTTTGATTTAGTGCTGCAAGAGTTCTAGTAAAGCTGGATAATGAAATAAACACACCTGAAAATTTCAAAAACCGTCTGTTTGTCTGTTTCATTTGTGTTTTGTTAGTTTGCGCCAGTTTGAGCCAGTTCGAGCCGCTGGCTCAAGGCGCTGACTTAGCAAGCCAACAGAAGGGGTCCAGTTTCTGAGTGGTAAAATGATGTTGGCAGCATCATTGCTAATATGGGCTAACAAAGCAGAAACAAACTTCCAGAAAGTTTACATTTTCATGTAGATTTATATTATTTCGCTGTTCCACCTCCTGACTCGCCACGGGGGCGTGTGTTTGAGTGAGATGGTTTTATACTCAAACATGGGTCTATTATGTAGACTTGACCAAACTGTACTGTTTGTAACCAACAGGAAAATTCAAATGCAGTAGCCACCATTCATCCCAAAGAGGTCAGCACTAAGATGGCTTAAGGCCAAATATTGCAGAATTAAACATGAAAATGTCAAAATTTGCACATTAACATAAAGATAGCACCCCTAAATTTATACAGTTTATATGCAAACACAGTTGATTTGGGGTTCAACTACTCTTTTACGCAAGAGGTGCAAAAATCCTAAAATTGCTGAATATTTCTCAAAATATTTCCTTATCATGACATCCAGACCAAATCATCCTTGATACATCCAAATTCTTGATACACACTATCTGTATTAACTCTGTAGGACAAAGGTAGGGTCACATTGACATTACCAATCGACATTCCAAAAACTGTACAAACACCAGCTAATAAAGTCCACTGTACATAACCTCATACACTGGTTGGCATTATTCCAAGTGTGCAGATGGGTGATTCTTTACTGAAATACTATGCAATCACTTGTAGAACATACAAGCAGTAACCTGCTGGGAAAGCCGTTTTTTGAAATTCTCAAGTGTGTTTATTTCATTATCCAGCTTAACTAGAACTCTTGCAGCACTAAATCAAATGTTGCTACTGTCATTTAAGACATTTAAACATCACAATGCTCATTCATTTTCTTACCCTGTCAAAGTCCTTCAGTGGGTTCTCTAGGCTCAAGTTCAAAAGGTTCCCCAGTACAGGCAAGATGGGGGGTCCTGGTGGGAAGTTTTTTGGCCTCTGAGATTTGAATAGGATGAAGATAAACCAAACAAAAAGCCATATCAAAAAGACTGAAACAAACATGTTTCTGTATTTGACTGAAGAGGACAAATGAACTCCTTGACATGCAGTAACAGAATACATCTGCTCGCTGTTAGCCCTGCCCAGCTTGCTTAAGGACTGCATAACAGGTAAATGAAGTCATTAATGAGTAAAAAGTTCACAAGGAACATGTTTGGACAGGGTCAGACGAGAGCTATCTGGGCCAGATAAGCTAACACTGTAGATAACGAGCATTTGAAATATTATCTGTTCCACTGAGGTAAACCTGAGTGATCTGTCCATGAACCACTCTGGCCTATCATGGCACAGGGTGAGTGGTTATACAGCAAAATATACATTTTCACCCTTTATTTCCAGTACTTTCCATCTAATCCATTCTAAATACTGTATTGTTGAATCAGATAAATTGGCATGAAACTCCTTTGTGTGACTGTGGTGGTGGGGTGTGGTTTTAGCTCGGCTGCAGAGGATAGCCTATCCCTGCCCTTTAATGTGCTGAGGTCTGGGAGAAGAGAGGGGAGCCTCAGAAGTGTGGGTGTCGGGTGCAAACCTTATGCTACCCCATGCTTTAAAACTAAAGTAAAGGAAACCTTGCCAAACACTGTTAGCGGTTATTTGCGGGAAGGAACCCAGCAGCACACCTGCCACAGTGACCTTTCATTTTAAACAGTATTGGTGACAAAACGCCAGCTTTTTGGTTTTTTTTTCCAGTATCAGACTGGACCTCATCAGATTAGAGCAGATTTTCCATAATCAGACCCTGATTACCTTTTGGAAAATCAATAGATTTTATAAAAAGTAGTCCAGCTTGAAGCAAAATGGGAATTTAAGCAATTTAGGGCCTGATTTACTAAAGGTTTGCGTGTATAAAAACAGATGCAAACTTGATAGTGCATGCAAAGCTGGTCTACTAACCAGTTGTAGCAAGGATTGCTTATGTCAAATGAGTAGCATAGCAGGTGCAATCCATTTACTGTTTGCCTTCATGAATATGGTCAATGGTAAAATGTTCCACAATATGCAGCAAACAACTGTGATCCTGTGAATGTGGAAGAAAATGACATCTAGCCACATGCAGGACAGATTAACGCTGTGGGACTGCAGACACGGGTCAATCTGATTCAAAGCCATTGCTTTTGAACCATTTCAGGAATTAATTTATGACACTTTTTAAGCAATTAAACCAAAACGAAAAACACAATGGCTGAGCTTTAAGGGAACATATGATGCAAAATCCATTTTTCTAGCCCTTAAATGTATTTTGTTGTGTACTTGGAATCTGTAGGAGTGCAGAAAGTTGAATTCAGTTTCTCCAGGTGCTGCGTAGATATCTTTATAGAAATGTTCCCGCATCGGTGGAGAAATTCCTTTTTGCTTGCGTGAAGCACTTCAAGGACGTGTTCTTCAGCAACCTATCTCTGCTATGAAACTACAAAAAAAGGCCAAGAGGGTAAAGTGGAACGCTCCTTGACCTAGAGGTGGGGCGAGGTGTGAAGCCCTTAAACAGCATTTAAAGAGACGGCACCAAAACGAGTTGCTCTCAGACGCACATCAGAACAGGAGTAAAAGAGGAGCCCATGGAGCTAAAATCAGGAGTTCAGACCAAAGCACTGAAGTTCCACTTTATATAGTCCACCACTGAAGGATTTAAGTGTAAAAAGGAAGCGTTACATGTCCCCTTCAAATATTGTGGCATGTTTTGGAACACACAAAAGTTGCAACTTAACACATTCTGTCACGCCTAACTGTGCTCTCTGTCAATGGTACTGGCAAGTATAGCCAAGAAATAGCACAGGTGGTGTCTTTTTTTTACCTGAGTGACAATTTTCTCAGCTGAAATGTTTAAAACACACTCAGCATTTATATGAAAGGGAAACAACATCAAAGTGCTTTAAAAGTGGCCACAATGACAACCTCGTCTTAATAAGCAGATTTTAGGTCAGACATAAGCTAGATATATTTTTTTAGATATAAAAAAGCAAAGAATGAATGAGAGCTGTTGGGATTTTAGTTTAGATTGTATAGATTGTGAAATTTGAAAAGTTACACCCATCTTTGTATTTATTGTAGCCTCCTAATCCTTCTGGGTTGGGACGGAACCGGTCCTTAATTGTGGGGGTTGGATCTGAGGTGAGAACATGCTGCTAATGTATTGAAGGGCACACAGGACAATCTCAGATCTAAGGGTACTTTAGAGAGGCCGTTTAACCTAAAATGCAGGTTTTTGGACTCTGATGAGAAAGCTGGAGCACCCAGAATAAACCAACACATGCACTGGAAGAACATACAAACTAAAGTCAGAAAGGACACTGGCCCAGATTTGAACTCACAAACTGCTGCAAAGTAACAGCTAACAGCTGAACCAGGTTCTGAATAGTATGTGCTCTTACTTAATTAACTCTAAAGGTTTAGCATCGTCTTTCAGCAGGTACCCGGTAATGATGTTGGTACAGTCTGGCTCTTTGTAGGATGCCGTTTCAAGTGTAACCATAAGCCCCATCTTATTCTACAGGATGCACACAGTATTTCTGTATATTTCTCTACTTTTTTTTATAGAGCTTCTAAAGCCTTTTTTGCCAAGCTGTTCTAGTTATGCAACATTTGAAATTTTAGCTGGTTTTTACTTTGGTAATTCTGTTCTTCTTTACACTGAAAGTACCTCTGGTAGAGTACTCCTGAGTTTCTCCCTCATGTCCTCTTAATCCCCATCTGGTAGCTGCCAAAGGCCATGCATCCTGTTTTGGTTCTGCTGCTGTCTTCCTGTTAAAAGGGAGCATTGTCAGATAGGGGTTAGACTTTAAACTGACTGTTTCATTTCATAGTCTAGTTTTTACTAATTGGGATTGTCCTGAACCTAAAAGTGTTTTACTGTAATCAGAAGCAGATTTAATTCTGGTTGCATTGATAGGATTTTATGGAAATGGAAATGAAGTGGACCTGTGGTTCTGGGGCTCTGAGATTACTTTGTGATGAACTGGTGTGAAATAAATTAACTTGATTAAATTTAATGTGATATGAGGCAAACATGCTTACTTTTTGCTATCTTTGACTGGTTTTATTTCACAGTAAAACCAGTTTGTTACTCTAACCGGTTGCTTATTCTTTTGTTTGTCCTGTAGTTATCTACATTAACATCCCTGCCACCACTCCTCTTTCTGTCTGATAGCTGTTTAGGACATGCTCAGCTTGTTCTTTTGTCAGTTTTCCCCTGGATTTGAGTCCTTTCTGGGATGTTGCCTCAGCTTGTTTTAACTTCTTAGTATTTTCATTGTGGGTCTCTCTTCACTTTGGATTCACTAGAGTGGAACTGCTGCACGTTTTATCCAGAGAGGTTTGTACATACAAACTTGGAAAAAAACGTGCATATCTAAAGAAGTACTCCTATTAAAGGCCCACTTGGTTTAAAAATGATCTATTTTTTAAAGGTTATTGCTAAAACATTTCATAATCAATTTTCTGTCATCTTTTTCCATTTTAATGGTTATTTTTCAGTTCAAGTCCTTTCAGTTACTAAATTACAGAGAGATCATGGAAAAAATATATATTTATTTGATTCAGCATGACCGTGCTTAATTATCCCTCTCACACAGTCAGCTCTCTGGTACATATGATAATACATTTCAGAAGCAGATATTTTCCTGTGGCTGGACCAGTATTGTTAGGAGTGAAACATGAAGTACAGAAAAAAAGAAAAATTAATTGAAAACCCTGCAGAATCTCTGGTTTCAGGAAGATTGAACCTTGAAACGGACAAATCTAGGCCTAAAATTCTGTAACTGCTTGAACGAACTCAATAGAGAATCTCAAGAAAGATTTATTGATCAGTTCTGAGAAAAGTTGATAGTTTTGCAAGGTCAGCCAAGAATATGATTATGAATTATGATGTCTGCCGACGACATTGTGACGTGTGGCAAAGGTAGATGACAGATGGAAGAGAGCTTGGACAGAAAGACATATGCTTTGAATGAATGTCAGTAAAAGCCTGAAAGAATATACATGCATGAAAGAGAAGAAGACAGCTTAAATAGTGAAGGTTCAAGATGTGAAGTTACTGTAGAAGGATGAATTTAAATACCTCAGACCATGTAAAACAAAATGAGAGGTGAAGAACAGAGGGCAGGCAGGGTTGAGTGGAACGAGTGAAGCCGTGAAAGAGACGGTTTGGTAGTCACACATGCTAGGATGTGTGGTTTAGAGATGGTGGCCGTAACACAAAGGCATGAGGTAGAGATGTTTGGATATTCATTGGGAGGGACCAAAATGGACAGAAAAAAAGGAGTAAATCTGAGAGACAGGTCAGGTTGAGTTTTTGAGACCAAGTCTCAGTAGCAAGGCTAAGATAGTTTGGATGTGCAGAGCACAGCTGGTGGATATATTGGACGATGAAATGTGGTGCTTCCAGGGAACATGAAAAGAGGAAGACCATAGAGAAGGTTCAAGGATTTATTGAAACAGGATCAGCAGAGGATGTTAGGGATACAGCGAGATGGACACCAATTTTCAGTAGTGTCCCTTATTGGAAGCACCTGGAGAAAGATTAACATTGGCATGTTGTCTAAAATACAACTGTGACTTTATTCTGACTCTGATGACAAGATGTAAGTTAAAAATAAATATCTTTGGCCCTTTAAAAATAACCTGATCACAGCTAGATAAAGTAAGAAACTCCTAATCTTTTCATTTTGTTGGGAGGATGTAGGCACCCGGGTTGGAGCAAGTTTTGGTTCCCTTCCCACATGTATGGAAAATGCATCTATTGACAGTTAGGTACACTTTAGGTTTAAGGTTTAGAGGCTTTGGCTGTGCAGAGGGGCGGTAGTCCTCCCGGCGCTCGTAGGATGCCTGTGGCTCCGATCTCCTCTGTGTCTGCCTCGGGTCCTGGGGGGCAGATCTGGTGCCTCACCTCTGCTATTGAATATTCTAAGGAGAAACCTAATGTATACTAGCGTGCTCACATATGCACCCACAGGTGTTTGGATTGAGTTTACAGATACAAAGATTTACTCTATATAGAGCTGCGGTTCCCACTAAATACATTTTGTATTGATTAGTACCTTGTACTTTTCAGTAGCGTATATTGTTATATGCGTTTGCTGTTTGTGCTTGTAGTTTTTTTCTCTTTCTGCAGGTGTAGAAGCAGTCTTCTAGGACGTTATCTTGTATTCCTTTTATCCTTTTTTCTCTCCGCTATTCTTATTTCCTTCTCTCCCTTTTCTTCTTTTTGCCCCTTTTTTTTCTGTCTCCATTTCTATTACATTTGAAATGATAATCTGTTGACCTTCTTCTTGGCACTCTGACAATGATTCTGAATGCTACTCTTCCAAAAGAGCATTTATTTACAAACCATATTGTAGACTGTCCTGATATGAAGAGCAAGTCTAATCCACAACATTGGTAGAAGCCTGAAATAATCCACGGTTGATACTGGTCCCACGAACTCTAGGATGTCCCCAGATGTTCTCTATTTCCAAATATTCACATATGTTTGGCTGGTGTAGGTGACTGCTGTACAATCAGCTCTAGCAACTGGTTCCAGCAATAACACTGTTGCACAAACCAGATCAAACCATTCCTGCTGATACACTCTTAAGTCTGTGGTCATTGTTCATTATGATGCTTCATATAATAACAGTAAACAGATCAGGAGAAACACAGCAAAAAGGATTAAGAATCCGGTAAACCCATTATTGTGCTAAAACTGAATACCAATATCATAAGTTTGTTAACCATTAAGAGTTGTTTAGTTGCAGTTAAGTAGTTTTTAGTTGTAAATTGCTCTTTAAACAGTGTGTTTCCTCTGTCCTCAGACTTAAGATCTCAGCTGGACCTTCGTGTAATAAGGTTTGGGAGACAAAATAACTCCGTAGACCGGAGTAAAGTCTGGTTTTCCTGAACTTGAACTTCTTCAATAAAGTCACAGTGAAGAGGAAGAGCTCCATTCGAGCCAGACCCTCTCCGAGACACACCCGAGGACCTGGAAACAGATTGATTACTCTGCTTATCACCACAGATGTGATTTGTTTTTTATTCTGTTTTACCTGCAGAGAAAGGCATGAAGGCCTCCGGTTAAAAAAATCTCCCTGTTTATCCAGGAAGTTTTCCGGGTTGAAATCATGAGGAAATTTCCACTGTCCCTCTTCCCTCAGTACTGAGGTGAGGTTCTGGATGATCATTGTACCCTGAAACCAGATAGAGCAAATGAATCTCATTGCTGCCCCTCTTGCAAATACATACTTGTTTAATGAATGTTGAATGTTTAACTCACCTTGGGAATGGAGTATCCCATGAGCTCTGTGTCTTTAGTCTTACAGTGGAAGACGCTGAGAGGAACTGTATTGGCAATCCACTGTATTTCATGGATCACAGCCTTGGTGATGTTGTGATTATTAATCTGACAATATTTAATATTCAATATTTTAATATTTTATCAAATAATATTTCGGTCTGTTAAGGGTTGTCCTGTGAATACCAGCCCAGTAAGGCGATGGTATTAGGACAAAATAGAAAGGTGTGAGCCAAGCTCTGACATTATTGAACAGCATAAACTCTGTACACACATGGAATGAATTCACACAATTTCTTAAAATACAAGAATTTATTAACAAAAATAAGTCAACTCAAAGTCAAACATATTTCAATCAACAAACTCTTTACTATGCTAAAACAATCCAACTAAACTACCAAGCAGAATTAAAGAATAATGAAGACTAATGGGCTATGTACAATATAAACAAGTTGATTAAAGATGATTGAAAATCATGACCAAAAGAGTGATGCAACATTACCATGCAATGTTATTTATGTTTGAGAACCAAGGATTATCTTGAAGAATCTGGAAGTGAAGTTAAGTTAGTCTTGGAACCAACTTAGGCAATAATCAGTATACCTTTAGACAACCATTCACAACGCAAGATCAGATAAAATATTATTTTAATAAAATAATGTTTTAAAGAATGATCTGCTGAATAAAACCAACCCTCTGGATGACTAATTCTCAACGGTGTCTCATTAGCTGCCTTTATTTGTTGAAATAATATTTAAAGAAATCTTATTAAAGGTAACGGTAAATTATTTAAGGAAATATCTTTGAAAGGAACCAAATCTTTGTGGAGAAATGGGGCTTAATGGTGTTTACTTTGTTATCAAATTTAGTAAAATGATGTTAGGGACATTATTTACTGGATTGAAACTAAACCGTTCTGGGTAAATACTCTTTAGCAGCAAACACGTGGCCCAGGCTGTTAGCAGTTAAGCTAACAAAGGAGGCTGATAGCTTAGCATCCAGAATCAAAACACACACTTAAAATACCGTCAATAAAAGGGTTAAAATGCATCAGCGCGGACGGCGCGTTATGAGCGACCTTCTGTGTTTAAAATCACCCTTTAAATAAAGTTTGTCTTAACTTTAAAAACACAAACACAGAACACAAAGCTGATCACGTGTGCTGCTGATAGCCTGCTAGCAGTAAGATAGCAGTTTCACACAAACAAAACCAAACTTTATAAAATGAAAAACGTTTAGATCATTTCATCCTAACTGTTATTCTATTATTCACTCTGCCCAAACCTAACCTCTGACCATGCTGAGGAAAAGATGTCCGGGGCGGAGAAGTTTGAAGAAACGTCCACAGTCAACAAGCGGTTAGCCTTCAGCTAACCTAACGAAGCTGTGGGTGGGGGTCCGTTCTGTCGGCCGGACAAAACTGCACGTTACCGGTGATGCGGCTACTCGTCGTCCTTCTCTCAGGCAAGGAAGACCGCTTCACTCGGGTTGTAGAGACTGCGTCTCTGCTGGGGACTTTTCTGGGACACAGTTGCTTCAGCAGGCCTCGGAGAGAAAGTCAAGCCAAGCGTGTACCTTAATTCCCGTTTTCTGAATGAATACTGGGTACACAAACAGTTATTCACTCATACTTATCTTTGCATATGATCGGTGATCATATGAGACTCTTGGATACAGTTTGAAGAAATTATGTCTTTTGCCAGCAAAAAGACCTCAGTGCGCTGTTGGGTGCTGCTTGGAAGAGGTCGGCTTGTAGGAGAGGGGGTGCTCTTATTCAGACAGTGGCATCATGGGGAGTCTGCTGCTACCCCCCCCTTTCCTCAGTTGCTGGAAGTCAGTTAAATGCACTTTATTTTGAAAATTCCAGAAGAGTTTGTACCGGAGTTTTAATGTTGAAATCCATGGCTTAGGGTTCCAACAGTGAAGACAGATTTTCTGTTATTTGTAAGAATGCAAGCATTAAAAAACTCAAGCAGAAGAACAAAACAGCTTAAACCTGCAAGTTGAAAACAGTCCAAACAGATCATGACTAAGATTATGTCAAATTCATACAATTAACTTAAATGAGTCAGACTTGCTTGTAATCCCTTAAAGTGGTCTCCATCAGTAGTTCTGCAGGCTTTCTAAAGTTCCTTCTTCAAGTTCTTCTATGGACATTGGCTGATTTTTCACGCATTCGTATCTGTGTTTGTTCTGCTCAGTTTGCTGGCTTTAGACACATATGCCAACTTACATATTTTAGTGCTTGACAACGATTTAAAGTTTTAATTGTGATTAATCGGATGACTGTGCAAAATTCAATAATGAATTCAAAAGTTCCCTATTGGGCTCCTAAATTTTAAAAGGACTGCTGCATGAAAAAACATGCCACCACCGTTGGCGCACATACAGACATAATATCGCTTAAAATCCCCCGCAGTCTGACCATGTCAGCTGTGGTTGGCTTGGCAATCTTGGTGTTGTGCGTGGAGAGGACATTCATCAAAAGCTGCTCATTTTTTTTCCTGTTTGTTATTATGCCCAGAGTTAAACTGCATCTGGTTGATGTTTTGTATAGCTGGCTTGTTGAATTTGCTGTTCTTATTTGGGAGTATTTGCTCAACTGTGTTTAAGTGGCCCAGACAATCCTGCATTTGGCCAGGACACTTTCAAATGCAGCATTCTGCGGAGATACTGCAGCAAAGGGTTCTAGCATTGTGGAAAATATTCCTGTACCAAAGAACAAGTCCTCTAAGGACATAAGTGATTTCAGACCTGTGGCTCTCACATCTTTAGATATGAAAGCTTTTGAAAAACTAATTAAGAAGAAGTTGGTTGAGTCCGTCGAGGACAAATTAGATCCTTTACAATTTGCTTATAGATGTGAAAGAGGGGTCGATGACACTTATGGCCTTGGCAATTACGCTCATTTACTTTTTGTAGATTTTTCATCTGCTTTTAATAGAATTCAGCATCACATTTTAGCTTGCAAATTATTGACTGATTTTAACTTGTGTCCTACTATTGTTGGATGGGTCTTAGACTTTCTTGTTGATAGATCACAGCGTGTCAGTGTCACGATGTGGTTTTGGGTCAGACCAAACTGCAGACAAAAGCTCGGAGAATTCATCTTTGTAAATCAAAGGTTTATTTACAAAGACCCAAAAAATGCAAAAATCCTGCAGGCATGAACCAGAGTCCAAATACAAAAACTCACAAGAACACTGCAGGTTCTCCCAGGCAAAGAATTCCAGGCGTGGCAAAATAAACAAAGAGCAGGTAATCAAAGGAACAAGGAACAGGTGCGACAAGGAGGCAGGGAAGCAGGAGGAACAGGTGAAACAAATACAAAGGCTAACGAGGAGTGAAAAGACTAAATAAACACTAAACAGAAAACACAAACCAAGCAAGATAATAAATCAGAGGAGGGAAGGAACAAGAATAACTATGAACTAAAGTAAACAGAGAAACTAGAAGAAAACATAGAAACATCAAAGCAAAATTTAAAACATCACAAGAGGCCAAAAAACAAAGTCCAAAATGTCACACCGTGACAGTCAGAGGAAATGGTTCTATGTCATTTGAGGCGTTTTCTTCTACTGGTTCTCCTCAGGGTTGTGTTGACTAATGATTGCAGGAGTAAGTACATGGATAGACCTATCCTGAAATTTGCGGATGATAGTTATTGTCACCCTGTAACAGGGATAGTTTCCATTTGACCTTAAATGTCACTAAAACTAAAGACATGTTTAGATTTTAGAAACAAGTCGAATTCAGTATCTTCGGTAAAAATGAACCTGTGGAGAGTGTTCTATCCTATATATATCTGGGAGTTGCCATTGACAACAAGTTGACGTTTAGTGAAAATCCAGATAAAGTTAGTAAAAAGCTCACCAAAGACTCCACTTCCTCCGTAAATTTAATAAATTTGGAGTGTATAAAAAGTTGATGACCATTTTCTATCAGCTGGAGACAAGAACAGGATCAAGCAAATTGTAAAGATTGCTGGCAAAATTATAGGAGTTAGATTACCCAATTTAGAAGAAACTTTTTTAAGGAGAGTCCTACAAAAGGCAAAACACAAAATTCACTCTTCAAATTACCCACTCCATGGTGAATTTGAGCTACTACCCTCTGGGAGGAGATTCAGGTAACCCAAGTCAAGAACAAACAGATGAAAAAACTTTTTACTAGCCAGGCCATCATTCAGATAAATTTTAACGGTAATCAGGCTTGATTTTTTGTTCACCCTGTCTTAAAATGTACTTGTATATGGATGTTTATGGATTTTATTTGTTGTTGATTCATTGTGTGATTGTTTCTGTGCACATGGGTATTGTCTTTGTTTATTTTTGTCCCACCTTGCTGTAAGGAGAATATCCCTAAGGGGACACAATAAAGTGATAGTGATACTGTAACAGAATGCTGGAGGCTGTGCAAACGCAGGGTTCAAAAAGCAGATGTTTCTTTTAATGTTTCACTGCTGTTCAGCATGAATAAAATGTTCCGATAAATGGCTTCTGTTGCATTCTTCGACCTCTCATTTTCATCGAACTCATGCATTGGTCGTGTGTTTTATGACTGAGGCTCAAGAGTGCCATCATTTGATGCCAGCGAAAGTAGTTCTGAAAAACGTGCCTCAGGCCGACCATCTTCCCCAGAATTATGGGGAATGCAGTTTGTAGCCGTCAACTGTTCCAGGGCATTTGTAGCTTGTCTTGCTTTCATTCATTTATACCTTGCATGTTGTATTGAACTGGTACTTCAGTTCACATGTCCTCTCAGTAATTACCCTCTTAGGCACCTATGCTCCCCAACTCTCTGTTCAGTAGGTTTTCTTGTTTCTGTTCTGGTTGCTTCCTGTTATTGCTTTTGGTTTGGTTTGGTTGGGGAGTCTAGGTCATTGTTTCTAATGAAAAAAGAAATTCTTAAAAATGGTCAGATAAAAAGTTTGGACAAAAAATGTATAAAAAACACCAATCTATGGTAAAACTGAAAGGGGGTGTCACACCTCAGAACACCCTGAGAACTAAAACTGAGGACCACTTTACTAGTTAATTTGGCTGCTTGGAAGCCAATTAGAAATTGATAACTTCTATTAAAAAAAAAAGTCCACAACAGCAGTTAGACAACACAGGGTTCTGAATAAAAATTAGAAATCAGTTGATGCTTCCTACCTGCACATAAGGCATCCTGTGTTTGTCCTCGAAGCTGGCCCGATCCTTCCCCTGCAGCACCTGGTCAGTCTCCTGCTGACATCGTTCTGAGGAATCCCATGTTGCTGCATGTTACTATACAACTTAAACCGTAATAAAATACACCTATACCTGGTTGGTGAGTAGCCAGATGATTGAGGAAATAGTGACCTACAGTTAATTATTTTATGTTTTCTGCTTCATTATTTCCCTCTTTCCTGAGCTATCCCCACTATTTAATTTCCACTTTGTGGTCAGATAAGAAATTTCAGTAGTATGCTAAACAAAGCTGTGATAATAAGACAGAAAACAATAAATAATGTTTCCACAGCACAGCTTTTCTGACCCTAAATCACCGTCTTTTCCCCTGAGATTGGATTTCACTTGAAAAGACGTCATCTATGTTCCGGAAGTCTCTGGGTCAAAAACCCCCTTTGACAATTTATAACCCCATTTTGTAAACATGCATTTCCATTTCATTCTGACGGCTTACTCTTTAAACCCTCAAAAAAACCATTCCCTAATAATTACTTAACCCTTTCTTGTCAGTTTATTTCCTCCAACTTAGTGCAGAAAAAACAGAAGTCAGACGCTGGCATGAAAAAGACCACACTGCATGCAAAACACCCAGGAGGCATCACAGACTCGGACTTAAAATTTAATAACCACATATAGTATGTTACTAAATCAGCCTAATATCATATTAAAAGAATCACTAGAACAAATGGTAACTTATCTAAACAGGAACAAGAAAAAGTCATGCATGCCTTTATTTACAGTAGTAGTAGTTTGATTATGGTAATGGTAACATCACTGGTCTCCCTAAAAAAAAAAAAAAATCAATCAGGCAGCTGCAGCTCATCTGAGTCCTGACCAACACCAGGATACAATTTAAAATCTTCATAAAGCACTGACAGATGTTAGGTCTAAATACATTTCAGAGTTGTAGGTCAGTATGAATCATGTAAGCCCCTCAGGTTATTAGCTACCTCCTCACTCTTTGTTCCCAGGAACAAAATTAAACTGAGAGAGGCAGCAAATGGTTTCTATGCTCTTCAGCTCTGGAACAAACTCCCTGAAAACCTGAAAGGTGCAGAAACTGCTGGCTTCTTCAAATCAGGGCTGAAATTATTTATGTTTACTGCAGCTTTTCCATCTTAGTTTATGTTTTAAATTTGAATTTTTATATTTTTGTGATGATTAAAAAGACTTCCAGCCAGGGGTCTTTCTGCATGGAGTTTGCATGTTCTCCCCGTGCATGCATAGGTTCTCTCCGGGTACTCCAGCTTCCTCCTACTTAATACAACTTTTGGTTTCCACAGAAAATGTTACTTGGGGAATTTATTTACTCCACTGCATGCCCAACCGCGTTCATGGGGATTTTGTTATTGGTTCATCTTCTTGCTCCCTTCACAGAGCCCAGATTTTAGTGCACTTGACCCAAAAACATTGCGATTGTGAGCACATAAACGCTGAGGTAGCTATAACATGGACATAAGCCCCTAAAAGGTTGAATTATGATTGGATATTGATCACAATCTGTGTGTGTTGGAACATCCACATGCAAGAGATGCTGTTAATGGGACTTGGAATGTATTGTATCAGAATGGCACAGACAAATTATACAGCAATCACTTTTATCCACGAGCTTAGGGGCACAGTTCTACCATATCTGCTTTACTTTGAGGTTTATGTTAAAGAGTAGTATTTGTAATAACTTCACCAATTGGCCTTTGTTCAGCTGAACTGTAGAAAGGAAACCTGAATACAAACACTCATATTCTGCCTCTTTCGTTTTACAACATGCTGCCTGCACAGGAACTTAAGTTTATGATATCAGTCCTGGAATTTGTAGACATACAAAATTCACAGGGAAAATTAGCAAAAGTGGTAATATCCAAATGTTCAGGGATACCTTGTATATGTGGGTAGTTCATCAGGTAAAAAAAACCTGTGAGCAGGGTGTTGGAGGTGGTATCAGTCCCAGCAAAGTGAAGATCTAGAATGTAGTTTGAGAGTAGTTCCTCTGAAAATGAAGAACCATCATTGCCCCTCTGCAAAGAGAGACAGGGAAATATGTGAGACAAACTAAAATAACATAAAATATCACCAGATAATTAAATCCTTCAGTGGTTTCGAATTAAAACTAACGTATTTTGTATACGACCTCAGGCTACACAATATTTGAACCCTAACAGTTTTTTCCCATTTTTACTTTTCTGTAATTCCTTACGTTTTAGATCATAAAATAACAAATTTAATATCAAAGACAACATGAGTAAAAACAAAAAAACATTTTGCAAATGATGAATTTACTTACTGCGATGGACTGGCGACCTGTCCAGGGTGTACCCCGCCTCTCGCCCATAGACTGCTGGAGATAGGCACCAGCTCCCCCGCGACCCACTATGGAATAAGCGGTAGAAAATGACTGACTGACTGACTGAATTTACTTATTACAAGAAAGAAATCCAAACCAGCCTGGCCCTGTGAGAAAATATAGTTTTTAAATGTGATCAATCAAAAAAACTCAGTTAATCGTCACTAGCCACAAGCAGGCCTGATTACTGCCAGATCTGTTCAGTCAGGAAATCACTTAAACAAAACCTGTTTGACTACATGAAGTAGGCTATAAGATCTCAAAACGTAACACCTTATAACTCTATCTGAAGAACGAAGACATTTTTAAAGCTTTGTGACTTCAAAGAACCACAGAGAGAATCATTAGCCACAGATGGAGAAAACATAGAACACTGCAGAACTTTGCCAGGAGTGGCCGACCTACCTACCAAACTTATTTGAAGAGCACTTTGTTGACCCTTTCTGTAGGTTATAAGGGAACCCAGAAAAAGATCTAACGCTCTAGAGGCCTCACCTGCCTGAGATCAGAGGCCAGAGGTCAGAGTTTAGAGTTCCAGATCCAGCAGTAAGAAAGAGAGACCGTGCAAAAACAGCCTCCGTGGAAAAGTTCTAAGGCCAGAACCCCTGCCAACTAAAAAGAACACACATTTACCAAAAAACATCTTCATGATTCTGAATACTTTTCCAGAAATATTTTGTGGATTGATGAGCTAAAACTGGAACCTTTTGTAAAGTGTGGGTCCTGTTACATCTGGCATGAATCTAATACTCTACACCACTTTGGGAAAAGAAAATATGTCATGATCTGTTGGACTTTGAGCTCAGTTTGGTCAGTTTGGCCTTAGATTCATACTCCTCCATAGCAGCACAATGATCCAAAGCATGATTGAAAGTACACCTCTGATGGCTAAAAAAGAAAATGTTTTGAAATGGCCTAGTTAAAGCCCAGATTTAAATTCTATTGCGATGCTCTGGTATGGCCTTAAATTGGCAGCTCATGCTTAAAGACCATCCAATGTGGTTGAATTAAAACAAATCCTGCATAGAACAGTGGAAAGGGATGTAAAGACTCATTGTCCCTACCAAAGATGGAACAGCGTTAAACCGTTATTATGTTAAGGGGCAGTTATGTTTTCACAGGCTGGTTTAGAAAGCTTTTTCTTTTCCATTAACTGAAACAAACATTTTCAAACTGCATTTTGTATTTATTCAGTTTATTGTTGTTGGATATTAATAGTTGTTGAGCTGAAACTTTAAGGTGTCAAAAGTAAAATCAGGGAGGGGTAAAGACTTTTCCCTTACACTGCATACCCAACAAATATTAAAATACTAAAGGTCCTTTCTGATATTACATGGTCCATAGGGGAGCATGGCTATAGTGACAGAAGCAGCAGTTGAAGACCCTGCAGTCTGAACACTGAAGACTTACATCTTGCACCTTTAATCTGGAATGACTCTAAGCCTGTACAAGAACTTAGAGGTACCAAGTAAAATACTGGTCAATGTCTGTAGACAGCATTTTTATCTGAAATATTCTCGAGAGGGTTTGTACATTATTCCAAGTGGAAACTCCCACAAAGCAGTTTTACATTAACCCTGAAATCAGGAAGTATGTGAGATCTGGGAAATGCTAAGATTTAAATCTGAAAACAACTATAGATGGATTGATGGATGGACAGAAGGTCAGTTTAGATGAATTTTTGTTCCATTACCTCATAATTTTTAAAGGCACTTCTGAATGGCAGTGGCAAACTTCGAGTTTTGGGAAGAGAGTCGTACACCTGTAAAGAGAAATAAGCCATTAATTTATTCTCATCATAACATGCTAATTCTGGTTTGTTTTATACCAACTCCTATAAACAGATCTATTAAAAGACTATAGGGCATCTGAATCCAAGGAGGAGAGACATCTTCCTGCTAATAAAGAAATATTACCATTTTAAACTAAGATGAACACAGAAGATCTATGTGACTATCTGATTCTAAGAAAGGGCATTAAACAAACAAAGGTCCTGTTTTAACAGAAAAAGTCTGACAGAAGGACTCATCCTTTAACCAACCCAGCTCAGAATTGGACATTGACTCACCATGGTCCATTGGCCAACTTTGCATTCTCGTTGAAGCACTGAACAATAACTTTGATCAACTCATCATTGTATTCAAAGCGTGCACCAAACAGAACCTGGCAGATGATGTTGGAGGCTGCATTATGGAACATAACCTGTGGACTCAGTGTGCCGCCTGTAAAAATCACAATAACCCAAAATAATTTAATCAGTGATCACAAAAATGTCAAATATTAAGAGCCGGTCACTTTTTTTTAAGAAAGAAATAAACTGCAACTCCTCTGCCAGGGAGATCTGGAAGATGCTACAATATTCACTGATGCTATGAGAACCCACCAGCAATCTAAGGAAAATGTTGCAAAAATGAAGGAATACACGTGCAAACTTGATAGCATGCATAAAGCTGCTACCAACCAGGTGCAATGAGGATTGCGTCTGTCTAATGAGCAAAATAGCAAACGCAATCCATTTAGTGTGTTTGCCTTCATGAATATGCAGAACATATGCCGATTTTCAGAATGTGCAAAATACTGGGAGGAGGACATACAGATGTAAGAAGTTACCACTAGCAATGTGATTTATCAGACCTGAAACGGATTGCGGGTGCAGTTTCTGTGTCTACATTTAGTATTTGCAAAGCAGGTGCAAACTGGCAAACAAAAATATCTGCAGTCATTGAGGCAAGAAGGAGGCTTAGGTACAATGACTGACGACGGAGAGAAAGAACCTTCTATGTGCATGTCAACATATGTTTACTGACAGAAATAAAAATAGTAGAGATATCATCTAACGACACGGTTATGTCTGGATGCACTGAGGAGCACTCCTATGTGGCCCAGAGATGGTGGCGCAGATTATTGCTGTCTGCAGCGGGACTGCAGACAATCTTCATGCAATTAAACCAAACTTAGAAACAACATGACTGCACCTAAATGTTGTGGCGTGTTTGTAAGCAAACATATCTGAAAATTAGCAGCCGCCAGAGACCAGAAAAAAAGGACATTGAAGGAAAATCTAATAAAAAAACTGTCCTAGGTGCTTCCCAAAGTGCGCAGTCCTATCTTGTGCGAAAAAGAGGTTTTTATTTATTTTTCTGCCTCAGTGTTCCTTCACAGGAGCCTGTGACATTCTCATTTAAATAGGGCTGTCTGCACCACTTTGCTATCGTTTGCTCAATCTCACCTGCCCACTAATTGTACGTGCAATTATTTTTCACACATTACAGTTTTCACCCTTTATTTCAGATCTTAGCAAATCAGGCCCTAAGTGGACCCAAAAATGAAATACCTGCACTCTCTTCCAATGTTCTGATTGTGTATTGAATCTCTTCTTTAATTCTGTCCTCCATTGACTTTTTTCCTAGACCAAAGTTTCTCAGGGTCATCAGAGCAAATCGCCGATGCTCTTTCCATATCGGGCCATAATCTGCCAGAATCAGTCCTGAAACAAATGTGGCAAAATACAACAACAAATTTTAACAAACAAATATATTGGCAACATATTAATGTCAGATTAGAGCTCAGATAATGTACTGAATCTAAAGGGTTACAATTGCTTTCCATTCACAAGGAAGTCCACCAGCAGGTATATCATACTTTATGTCTGACTTTATGTCTGTTTTTGAGCTCTTGATTATTGTCATTTAGATTTTTCATTATTTGCTTTTGTGCTTAACTATCCTTGTGTTCTAATTTAATATTTTAGTTTATCCTCTAGTGTTAGGCTGGTTCTCTTTGTTGTTAAGTTCATCTCTCTTTGTGTTTTCTGTGTTACTTAGTCTCCCTTCCTCCCTCAGTCTCCCTACTCTTTCTCTGCCACAGCTGTTCCTCCTTCCCCTGATAAGTTCACCTGAATCCTATGTCCTTATCCATCCTTCCCTCAGTATTTAAGCTCTCTGGTTTTTATTGTCTATTGCTGGTTCCTTCCGTTACGCTGTCTGTGCTTCATATCCTGCTCTCCCTGTGATCATCCCAGTAACTTCTCTTGTTATTTATTATTTAAACTCTTTTTAACCTCAGTCCCTGTGTTTGGGTTCTTCCTAACGTCAAACATGACACTGTATTTTTTATCTCGGGAGTTAAATCAAGTGGAAATTTGTTTTAGACTTTGTGTGAATTTATTAGTCTGATATGGGTTTACTGTAATTTCTCAGATTTTTAGTTATATTCCCAAAACTTGAAAGGAACTTTCCCAGAACCTGCATAGATACTCTAAAAAATATTTATTTATTTTATTTATTTGGTAGGGACAGATACAATAAACATAGATCATTATATGCAAAATAATCTGATGCCTGTATCATAGTGTTTATAGCCATAGCTAATTCGCAGCCCCTGTCCTTTGAAGGGCTTTTAACAGTTAAAATAAATAAAAAGTAAAAACAATTACAATAAATGCAATCAGAAATGGCCAGAAACCAGCTAGTCCTAATAAAATCACTGTAATAAAATTAACACATCCACTCAAGATCAAACAGATGTACGCCTCATATACAGTACAGACCAAAAGTTTGGACACACCTTCTCATTCAAAGAGTTGTCCTTATTTTCATGACTATGAATATTGTAGCTTCACACTGAAGGCATCAAAACTATGAATTAACACATGTGGAATTATATACTGAATAAAAAATTGTGAAACAACTGAAAATATGTCTTATATTCTAGGTTCTTCAAAGTAGCCACCTTTTGTTTTGATTACTGCTTCACACACTCTTGGCATTCTGTTGATGAGCTTCAAGAGATAGTCACCTGAAATGGTTTTCCAACAGTCTTGATGGAGTTCCCAGAGATGCTTAGCACTTGTTGGCCCTTTTGCCTTCACTGTGCGGTCCAGCTCACCCCAAACCATCTCGATTGGGTTCAGGTCCGGTGACTGTGGAGGCCAGGTCATCTGGCGCAGCACCCCATCACTCTCCTTCTTTGTCAAATAGCCCTTACACATCCTGGAGGTGTGTTTGGGGTCATTGTCCTGTTGAAAAATAAATGATGGTCCAACTAAACGCAAACCGGATGGAATAGCATGCCGCTGCAAGATGCTGTGGTAGCCATGCTGGTTCAGTATGCCTTCAAATTTGAATAAATCCCCAACAGTATCACCAGCAAAGCACCCCCACACCATCACACGTCCTCCTCCATGCTTCACGGTGGGAACCAGGCATGTAGAGTCCATCCGTTCACCTCTTCTGCGCCGCACAAAGACACGGTGGTTGGAACCAAAGATCTCAAACTTGGACTCATCAGACCAAAGCACAGATTTCCACCAGTCTAATGTCTATTCCTTGTGTTCTTTAGCCCAAACAAGTCTCTTCTGCTTGTTGCCTGTCCTCAGCAGTGGTTTCCTAGCAGCTATTTTACCATGAAGGCCTGATTCACACAGTCTCCTCTTAACAGTTGTTCTAGAGATGTGTCTGCTGCTAGAACTCTGTGTGGCATTGACCTGTTCTCTAATCTGAGCTGCTGTTAACCTGCGATTTCTGAGGCTGGTGACTCGAATGAAAATATCGTCCGCAGCAGAGGTGACTCTTGGTCTTCCTTTCCCGGGGCGGTCCTCATGTGAGCCAGTTTCTTTGTAGCGCTTGATGGTTTTTGTGACTGCACTTGGGGAAACTTTCAAAGTTTTCCCAATTGTTCGGACTGACTGACCTTCATTTCTTAAAAGTAATGATGGCCACTCGTTTTTCTTTACTTAAATGCTTTTTTCTTGCCATAATACAAATTCTAACAGTCTATTCAGTAGGACTATCAGCGGCACACCTGTAAAGTGAAAACCATTTAAGGTGACTACCTCTTGAAGCTCATCAACAGAATGCCAAGAGTGTGCGGAGCAGTAATCAAAGAAAAAGGTGGCTACTTTGAAGAACCTAGACATATTTTCAGTTGTTTCACACTTTTTTGTTCAGTATATAATTCCACATGTGTTAATTCATAGTTTTGATACCTTAAGTGTGAAGCTACAATATTCATAGTCATGAAAATAAGGACAACTCTTTGAATGAGAAAGTGTGTCCAAGCTTTTGGTCTGTACCAGAACTTGCAGTGTACATTCTCAGAGCTTTCTAGCACTCGGCTTATTTTCTTGTAACTTATAGGTTATTTTCCTATAGGAACTTACAAGGTACTAGAAACCTGGTAAGTACACTGTACTTGTAATAGTTGGAATACCCTGGAGTATTATATAGAAATGTGTTTATCTGTTAGAATCTCAAAATTGAAATAAAAATATTTGATAGTTAAAACTAAAGTAAATTTAAATACAGCAATGGCTCGTTCTCATTTTAGGTTACTTTAAAGGCATTTGGGGTTTCTCATTTCTCAAAGCAGGCCTTTCTGGCAAAGATGTGCAGCATTATTTCATTTCATTTTATTTCATTTTTTATATAGCTCCTTAAAAACAGACGACAAGGCAAGCAAAGTGCTTTACATTATAGTCATACAAGGAAAAACACAAAACAACAAAATAATAAAAACAGCAAGTAATCAGGAATAAAGGCCACCATGCTACTGGATATTAAAAGCCTTTATGAATAAAAAAGTTTGAAGTTTATATTCAGTCAGTGATAGAGCTTAGGTCCAGAGGAAGCTGGTTCCGGAGTCTAGGAGTCGCTACTGAGAATGCCGAGTCACCCTAATGTTTATACTTAGTCCTTGGAACTCTCAGTAAAAACTGGGATGAAGACCTCAGAGTTCTACCATACATACGAAAACCCAATAAATCAGATTAACTAGATGGGGCCAGACTATTTAGAGCTTTAAAAACAAACAATAAAAGATGTAAAATGGACAGGAAGCCAGTGTAAAGAAAATAGAACAGGAGTGATGTGCTCTTGTCTGGAGACACCAGTTAGAAGCCGGGCAGCCGCATTTTGGACCGATTGCAGACGATTGAGATGACTGAGTGACACCAACACAAAGAGCATTACAGCATTCAATTCATGAACTAAAAGTGTGTTTAGCCTACTCAAGATCTGAATGGTTAATAGTCGTCGTGACTAGTTTTCGGTTCTTTGGCGTAATCCCTGCCTTTCCTTTGGGTGACGTAGTTTACGAACATGTCTTGTGGTCTTCCAGCAAAATCAGTGGCCTTGACCACTATCGCCTCCTTCATGGCCTTCAGCCCGTTGATGACCACAGCTGGTACGGGACCAATAAACAGGCTGTAGACGTTTCCATATGAGTTTCTGAGCTGGTAGGGAACAACACATAATGGGCCGGGTCATTTTACCAGTAAATACCAATGTTGGAAACATTATAATAACAGTACTGTATCATGTTCAGTCTGCTTTCACTGAAAAGTCCTGATCTTCTGCAGTACAACAATCTCATTTCATGGAGTTCTGTTATTTTGTAATATTGTTCTGTTCCACCATGGTAAAGTATGCAAATTCAATTCCATTTTAATGTGTGGGAACATCTATTGTGCACGATCATTAGGAATGAAGAAATGTTTTGAAATGAAAGCACATACTTCAAATGTATCCGTTTTATTGAAATCAAGATCTGATTAAAGTCTCAACCTTATTGTTTTTCAGTAGGGTTCAGTAGCATTATTCAGACAGGTTATTTCCACCCAGCAGTTCGCGTGTAAAGAATGGAAATGAAAACACTCCAGTCTTTTTGTTGGAAACATGCCAAGTGTGCAGGCCTCTTTCAGATCAGCACTGATATCATGTTTTTGCAGCAATAAAAATATGTTTCTAAACAGGTTTGACCTTAAAGGTTGGAAAAATAGAAAATGTTGAATATCCATCTCAGTAAAATAGACCAAATAAAATTAAAACTAATCAAGAATGAGGTGGTGAAAAGTTTTACAGTGCATGGATAGCAACTCGTCATCCAATCACATAGTCTGTATTCAGCAGAGGGAACACTGTGCTCTGTGCTTAAAATGGTAAAACTGTGGTACATTTTACTCCTCAGTCGGTTTGGTTGGAGCTTCACTGACCGCAAAAACCTATTCTTAAAACACCAATAACTAGATTAGTCTAGAAGTAAGGTAAAGCATGTAAACGGCTTAATTAACTGTTAAATCGTGTTTCTTACCCTCTCAAAGTCCTCCAGCGGGTTCTCCTTGCTCAGGTCTAAAAGGTTCCCAAGCAGGGGCAGGGTGGCGGGTCCGGGCGGAAGGTTTTGGGCCTCCGAGATTTGAGCTGGACTAAGAGGAATACAACGCAGAGGCATAATAAAACCACAGAAGCAAGCATTATGGGGCTGGTAGCTCTGTTAGATTGCAGCAGAAGTAGCTCAGCTCTGCCTTGTGGATGGATACTCTGTGACGTTCACGAACGACTCTTTTGAACGGCTCTTTACCTTGAACGATGAGACTTTCTTTTTACTACTTTGCTTTCTTATAAAGCTACTTATTCAATTTAATTAAATTTTAAATATGTTATATTACTTAGGTGACCAAAAATGAAAACCTAAAGGTGGGGTAGGTATGAGTATACAGCGCGCATGCTCATTGCTCACTGTTTTTAGTCACGTGTCATGGTGGCAGGAGGTGCGACGCTGGTTGCGACGCTGGTTGTGACGCTGGTTGTGACGCAGGCTGCGCTCAGTGGGAAAGTGGAGGAGGACGGTCAGTGTGCTCCTTGCTTGAGTGGCGCAACAAAATGTATGCACACTTTATTTAATTAATGTCTACAGTTTAGTGGTGTTCACCATTAGTACGTTAAACTTAATGGTGCAGTTGTTGATTTTTGTTTCAGCCCAAGCAACTAAAGTGCACTTTATTCTCTTCTATTTTGTTACATTTCGCTTTCTTTGGTTGTATATTACATATAGCATTAATGCACACAAAACCCACAGTAAAAAACAACATGGGTATTTGATATTTATGTTTTGATTTTATACTTCTAATTTTATGGAAAATATATACATAATATATATATTTTTGCATGAACATACTGTGATTCTATTTTGCACCTTTTAAATAAAAATATTAATTTCATTAATACAGATGATTCAGCTTTTGTTGTAAATTTCACCCACACATGCTGGGTTTCCCAAAATTTATACATTTAACATTACATTAAGGGTAAAATTGCTTGTTCTTCGAAATATGCACATTTTCAAAAACTGATAATTTCGACAGCTCTTTTGAATGGATCTTTGAAGTGAACGGTTCCTGAAGATTCAGTTCTGTTAAAGAGCCATAAGTCACTCTGTTCCTCTGTCCTGAAGATGGGAAAATTCCAGAAAAGAGGACCAGGTTACCCAGTTGCAAAGTTGTACTGAGGTTAATCTGCAATACAACCCTGTCTGTATAATTTTAAGGAAGAGGCAGCAGAAAATGACGATGATATTGGTGGCAAAAACTATTATTTACAGTAAGGGAGAGAAATCATCTTTCAAACTAAATACATTTAAATGGTTGCATCTCTTGCTTTCAAATGATCTTCTGGAAACATCTGTGGATAACACTGAGAATCATGGTTCAAGCTATGTGGTTTTCATGACCCCCAAACAATAGAACAATAGAGCTTAAAACATGAAAGCTTTATTGTACAAGCAATATCCTTGACATGCTTGTACAATATGTATTTTTACATTTGAACGGTTTTTATATGCATTTATATTGCTTTTTGATTCCGGTGCCATGCTAATGCACAGAATAATTAAGTATATTGAATAAAATGTGAGCTGTAGAGGTGGAAACTCTTAAAAAGCTGATTATTTTCTGTTGTTTACATGTATTCCCAAGAGCTGTTTCGTGTACAAGCAGGTCTTGAAGTTGTCCAGGAAAATCAGTAACCTTGATCACTGTTGTGTCAACAGTTGGTTAAAATGTTATATTAATCTTTGCATTGTTTAAAATAAGAGGTGACCCACACTGCAAATTTAACATATTTTACAGTTATTTTACAGTAATTAATGAAATAACTTTTTTTAGTTGCTGACAAAGGATGTGTTTATCCTTTGTCATCTTTAAAAGTGAGTAAAACAGTCAATCTGTCAGTCATTTTCTACCGCTTCTTCCATAGTGGGTCGCAGGGAAGCTGATTCCTATCTCAGGCAGTTTATGGGTGGGAGGCGAGGTTCACCCTGGAAAGGTCGTCAGTCCATCACAGGGCAACACAGACACACACAGGACTGTGTGTTTGGACTGTGGGAGGAAACTGGAGTACCCGGAGAGAACCCACGCATTCACGGGGAGAACATGCAGAAAGACGTCTGACCGAGAGTCGAACCCACCTTCTTGCTGCAAGGCAACAGCGCTATCAACTGCACCACCATGCAGCCAGAATAAAACAAATTCACTCGATTAAAAATATCTAGGAGAGCAACGCTCTGCTGCCGACGACCAGCATCACACTTCTCGTAAAATGATCTGAGCTTAATTGTTGCAGCGTTATAGTTCCACGAGACTCTTTATGCCATTTTGTCTTCATCACTTTCACACACACACACATACACACAGACAGTACATCTGCTGAACTTCAAAAAAATTCTGACAGAACAGAGATGCTAGATTGCTTTACCCAGCATTTTGTAGAATCTGGATCCTTGTTTAATTCATTTCACAGTATTCACAAAAATCCAACAGATTTAAGTTGGATCCCCTTGTTGTTGAGGTCAACAAAGCCCTCAAACTTAAAAAAAATTCAACAGTTCCAGGACCTGACAATCTTGAGCATTACTTCCTAAAATTACCAGCCACATTTAGTCAGTTTTCAGTTAAAATAATTTTTTTCTGAAAATACTGTTTTATCTGATTTACAATCTGGTTTTAGGAAGCAACATATCACAACCACTGCAGCTTTGAAAGTAGTCAATTACATTATCACCACAGTGGACAACAAACTTCTATCACGACCAGAGACAGAGAACCCAAATTCAGCCAAACACAAAGTGATAAGTAAAAAAGTTTATTCAGAAACTCAGGGTCAGAGAGCAGAAGAACAGCAGTCAGCTTCCAGGAACCACTGAGAACAGAGAGACTAGTTAGTGGCTGAATAATACCATGGCATGACTGTGATTGTGCAGCAGCAGACAGATGAAGCAGATGAGTTGATTGCATGAGTGAGAGCAGAGCAGGCAGACGGGCCAGAATCATAACAACTTCACTGTGCAGCTTTGTTCATTGACCTCGCTAAAGCTTTTGATACAGTTGATCATTCTCTATTAGAACAAAGACACACTGCATGCGGACTTTCAGCTGAAACAGTTAAATGGTTTTGTATCTACCTCTCAGATCAGACTCAATGTGTAAAGGTAGATGGACTCATGTCACAAACACTCTATTAATAAAGGAGTACCTCAAGGATCAGTATTAGGACCATTCTTATTCATTCTCTACATCAGTAACATAAACCAGAAAATCACTAATGCATACTCACATTTACACGCTGATGACACAATACTCTATAGTTCTGCATTTTCACCCTTTCAAGCCATTTCTCAGTTACAATAAGCTTTTGATGCTATACAAAACAGCCTCTATGATCTAAAACTCATCCTAAATTTAGACAAAACAGAATTCATTTTGTTCTCAAACACGAAAGCCAACTTGCAAATCCTGCCACAGATTACCACCTTTCAGGGTGCTCAAATAGAATATGTTAGCCATTATAAATCCCTGGAATCTGGATTGACAAAACGCTTTCATTTGCATCCCATATTAAATTGCTTCGAAACCGACTTAGAATTAGGCTGGGCTTCTTTTTTAGAATATGGGCTTGTCTGTCCTTTGAGGCCAGGAAGAAGCTTGTTGCTGCCACATTCATGCCATTGTTGGACTTTGGTAATGTACTGTACATGCACTCATCAGCTCAGAGTCTAAGAGCTCTTGATACTGCCAATCATCAGCTCTGAGGTTCATCACTGGCCTCTTACACATCGCTGTGTACTTTATGAAAGTGTTGGTTGGTCCTCTGTGTTGTCTTGCAGGCTTCGGCACTTGTATTCACTTATTTATAAAGGTCTATTTGGTCAGCTCCCAAGTTATTTACAAACGTATATGTTGGGTCCAGCCATGGATTTCAACATTTAAAAGCCAGTTTGATCTTTTCTGGAATTTTCAAAATAAATCACAGTAACCTACTTCCAGCACAACCCAGGAGCAGAAGGACAGCCCGTGACGTCACTGTTTGAATAAAAACCCGCGTTCCAACTAACAGACCTCTTTCACACAGGTCTCTAACAGAGCTGGTAGAAGAGACAGCGTCTCCTTGCTGGCAAGCAGACATAACTCTTCAACTTGGATCCAGAGTGACTACGATCACATGCACCAAAGTTAAGTAATAATTTGCCTGAGTATCCGGCATTCATTCATATAAAGGGTGTAATAAGACAAGCTTGACTTGGCTTTTCTTCTGAGGCCTCCAGAAGCAGCCCTAATTGATTTCCCCACGGCCTGGAAAAAGGGGCCAGGACCGTATCGCACGACTTCCTGCATGCACGTCCAGGTAGCACGAGTTACCCCGCCGCATCGCGGCCACTCAAGGACCCGAGCGTGCCTTTGTCGTACGTTTTGGCCAGGCCAGCTAAAGCCCTTCCCCACAGCCATGGAGGTTAGCTGCAAGCTAACCCTTTCTTTATCCACATGTGGATGTTTTCCTCAACGCCAAGGACAACTTCTCCTCAGCAGGTTCACATAAGAGGTAGTGTTTGGGCAGAGAACATCAGCTTAGAGTTTAATGACGTTTGTTTTTGTTTCTGTTGAGAAACCCAGCTAAGGATGTGTTCTGTGTTTGTGTTTTTAAAGTTAAGACAAACTTTATTTAAAAGGGTGGTTTTTAAACACAGTAGATCGGCCATAACGCGTTGTCTACGCTTATGCATTTCAAACCTTTTCTTTGTGGTATTTTAAAGGTATGTGTTTGATTCTGGTAACAAGCTACAGTATAAGCTTATTTTGTTAGCTCCAACCCCTAACGGCAAAGAACACGTGCTCACCCACTTTATGAGTAAGCTGAAGATGATTTACCCAAAAAGGTTGTTAGTTTCCAATCTAGGAAACTATATTTCCTTAAATATTATTTTACTAAACGTGATAACTAACTAAACAGCTGCAGATCATTTACCCAGAAAAGATGTTGGTCCTCACTCAAAATGATATTTTCTCAAATATTTTAACATTTCCTTAATAATATTTCCTTAAATATTATTTGTACTAGGTGAAGCCAGCTAATTAAACACTACTAAGACCCATTTATCCAGAAGGTTTGGTTCTTGTTCAAAATAATATTTCCTTAAATATTATTTTAATAAATAAAGGTAGCTAATTAAACACCATTGAGGATTAGTCATCCAGAAGGTTGGTTTTTTTAGCAAATCATTCTTTAAAATGTTATTTTATTAAAATATTGTTTTTATCTGATCTTGCATTGTGAATGGTTATTTGAAGGTACACCAATTATCGCCTAAGTTGGTTCCAAACTTCATTTCCAGATTCTTCAAAATAATCCTTGGTTCTCAAACATAAATAACAATGCGTGGTAATATTGCATCACTCTTTCGGTCATGTTTTTCAACCACTTCACTTGTTTATATTGTACATAGCCCATTAGTCTTCCTTATTCTATCATTTTGCTTGGTAGTTTAGTTGGGTTGTTTTACCATAGTTAATAGTTTGTTGATTGAAATATATTTGACTTTGAGTTGACTTATTTTTGTTAATAAATTCTGGTATTTTAGGAAATTGTGTGAATTCATTCTGTGTGTGTGCAGAGTTTTGCTGTTCAATAATGCCAGAGCTTGGCTCATTCCTTTTAATTGTCCTAATACCACCGCCTTATTGGGCTGGTATTCACAGGACAACCCTTAACAGACCAAAATATTATTTAATAAAGTATTAATATTAAATGTTAAATAATATATTCATAACACAACATATATTTCTCAGAGATTCACCGATTCTTATCATCTTCGCTCTACTGACCTGTTTTTATTCTCAGTTTCAAAGGTCATATCTGAGCTGGGTGAGAAAGGTTTTTCAGTTTTTCTGCTCCTTGTGCTTGGAACCTTCTACAAAATGATTTAAAATTGAGGGAGCTGGTCTCTTTGGAAGCTTTTAAAAGACTTTTAAGTTAAACTGCACCATCAGCATGTAGCTGTTTCATCTGATAATTTTTTTATTCATATTGTAAAATGTGTTGCTTCTAATAATTTGATGTTTGTAATTGCGCATTTTTGTATGTTGGCTGTATGTTGTGACTGACGTGGAACTTCGCTGCTGCCTGTCTTGGCCAGGACGCTCTTGTAGAAGAGGTTTTCAATCTCAATGAGACCCTTCCTGGTTAAATAAAGGTGAAATAAAACAAATAAAAAACACACAATTTTTTGTGTTCTTTTCTCTATGATTTTGCACAAGTGAACCAACGAGATAAAATTTGGCGTTCAGTGTTTTTAATAGGACTCTTACACATGGAGGTGCTGATAATTCAGCCATAACAATCCAAGTTGGAGGACAACAACCCTCTGAGAATATCATCTCCTCACTCTCTTTTTAAAGATAAAACCTAAACAAACGGCATGACAGTTACTGTGCTGGAGTTCTGTTTATGTTGCGAATTTTAGATCTTCATGGCAATTACAATTAAAATAGTTTAGTTTTCCTCATTTTTCATTGGAACGTTAAAAAGTCGGTAAATGTTGTGGGAATGCACCCAGGGTTAGGGCTTTTATCAAAAAAGAGGGTGAAAGCCCTCTCTGCTAACACCACGGTGTGATCAGGAAGCTGTGGTGAGTTAAACAGCGTGTTTTCCCAAACATGACCACCACAGAATTCCACAGCTTTGCTTCACACGGACACAGAGCCAGTCTGCTGTTCCTACACTAATCCTACCATCTTTTTGTACTTGTTTTCTATCTTGAGACATTATTACATTTGTAAATATGACTGGAGATTCAGTAACATCACATACAGCCTCATTCAACTAGCTGTTGTAATATTAAATTTCTTTGGTTTTCGTATTTGTCAGGTTTAAAACCTTACAAATGCTCACATCTGCAAACCTCCATTAGAGATCTGGTCCACATGCAGACATTTATAAAAGAGACTTGAACAACATCAGGTCTGAGGAACTCGGACCCATCAATTCCTCACCCCTGAATTGGCAAAGAACAAAGACTGTTCAAAGCATTTTATTGTTTAAAAAAATCTTAGAATCCTCAAGAGTTTATGAACTAAAGTGACTGGAGAATGGGTTAGGCAAGTCATAAGGTCCACAAACAGGACCTGGAGCTTGAATGAACTGGCTATCTTCCAGTAGTTTGCTCAATATGTTTAAACACTCCTCAGTGGAGCTTATCGTGGTTCTCTTTTGGAATATTTTTGCTTCTTTATCATATATGAGATTCAATGGCTGCATGGGGGAGTACATTACAGGCCCTTTGGAGAACCTGAAAGGAGTTTAATACTGGCCTTGTTTACCAAGATCACTCACCTGCAGTTAAAGCTGCTCACCTCTAATTCTAAGAGCCTGGGAGTTTTTGGGAGTATCCACTGGTAAAAAAAAATACATGTATTTTTGGCGAGCCCATATGTAGCCACATTTCTCAAGCAGTTTGACTTTTCTTTGTTAAGTTTATTCCTTCTATGCTGCAGTTTAACATCTTCACCTAGGGATTTACTTTAATGCTTTACTACAGTCCCAAAATGGTTTTGGTTCGAAAATCATTGTTAAGTCCAAAAATGACAAGCTAGACTGCAGCTACCCGTCCAGAGTTCATTTTAGAACAGGAACTGAATTACATTACCTGTGTTGCATCTTTGAGAAGACTTGTTAATCAGCAGTTTTCTGCACCAAGGAAGACTAATAAACAAGAGTAGAGCAGAACACAAGGAAATAAACTAGAAAGCTAAGCACAGAGGAATGAACTGATGATGCAACGTCCAACAAATAATGAACACAGAATATAGCAAGACGTAAACAAGGGAATGGTGAAAGCACATCACAAATGGCAAGACATAAACAAGGAAATGGTGAAAGCACATCACAAATGAAAACCATAACCTAACACCTAAGAATGAGAACGTCTATCAGTCTTCCAAATTGTTGAAACTGTGAATGCTCTAAAACAGAGAGACCTAAATAAAACAAAGCAACTTTCAGTGTTCCTGTTAGCTTTCCTGCTTTGTGCTGGATTTCCTTGTTGCTCCTCTTTAGAGCATTAGAGTTTTATCTTCAGTTATTGATAATGTAGCAATTTCAGATAGATTTCACGGTAAATGTTTGCACAATAGAAATGGTTTTTGTACTTTTCCTTTTCAACACTATGAGGAAAGAAACTGAAGATTCATGTCCCTTCTGTGCTTCACAGGAATCTTAGTCATTGCGGCCTGTTAACTCAGACTTGTTAGTAATAATGCAAAGAAAGCATAACTGTGAAAAAGTATGACCTACAGCACTAGAAATGTTATAACTTCACCACTGATGTTATCTCAGGTTTGGGATATTTTCAGCAAAACACAGTCTATAATTCAGGCCCAAACATTGCCAATAACTATGAAGTTTATAAAACAAGTGCTCAGAAAAAAACACTATAAAAATCTTTAGACACATCATATATATAAACAAGGGGAAAAAATATTTAAATTACACTTTTTACCCTGCAGTCATTTAAGAGGTTTCATAAAGACGTAAAATTTCTCATTTCCAAAACATTTGATGAATTGCAGCAAAACTTTGTAGGAGACACCGCTCTAATCGCTCGCTCCTGTCACGTCGTTCGGTTTCGTTCAGAATGTACCTTTACACATCCCTTTTCCTGTCATTCCCTTGAATATTTGGTGAGTAAGGCCACCACAGGTTGATTTATCGTTGTCTTCGGTGCAGACAATCAAATGACCAAATCAAAAAGTGGTCTGGCAGCAGAATGTTGGTAATTATGGGAAATGGGTGAAATACAAAAGAGCTTAGTGTTACTGGATGTGACGTTTTTGTTGAGTGGAAAAGAAGTCATGCTCCAGTCAGTCACTCAGATATTCTCCTTTAAACCCAAACACACATACAGAGATTTGGCAGCACCAGCCTTTTTTTATGTAGAGCAACAAAGACCCCTGTGTGTCAGGGGAAGTGAAAGTGAGAAACTGCTACACACACCCGCAGAGGAGCACAGCTTTTTGAGAAGTGATGTCAGAGGTCAAAGAGGGAACTAAGGTTGAGAGTTGAGGACGGAGTGTGTGTCAAGGAGAAGGGAGGGACGGCCTTCTTCTGTATAAATACCTAGCCCATCTGGACACATGAGGACTGTGAAGACACCCTGAGCAACATTTAAACCAGAGAAAAATACCTGTGATGGCTCAACAAAACAGTAAGTGATCACATTGCTGTTATAATGATTTATCTGCAGCGCATTAGGAAACCTCAGAGGGAGATTGTGCTCTGTGTGAAAAAAATTTCAGATTTATGAGTCTACATGTCAGTGTGAGATGACCAATCCCATTCCTGCAACAAATGCAAAAACAGCTTTTAATTAAGATCTGGCTCTGAGGAACGTGACCTGACGTATGGTTAGGTTCACCAAGTGTCCTTCAGAGTTAGTCTTTAGTCTTTATCCCACGTCGACTGGCTTGAAATGGCTTTTAGATTTGATTTATTTCAAATTGGGAGAATGCACAAATGACTCAAGAGCAGGCTATTATGTGATTGTTTAGATAACCCAAAAAATCCCAACATTAGTTTTGCAGACTTTAGTTGAATACCATAGAAACATCAGCAAGAACATACTTATAAATGCATTCTTATTGAAACATTGGCACAAAGATACATCTGTGCCAAACCTATTTATAAAGTGGGTTTAAAAACAGCAGCTGACCAAAGTACTGGAGAACTCAAGTACTGATTAGATATGAGCCAACAGCACACCAATCCTGCACTGGCCTTTTTCTAGGCTTTCAGGCAAAAATAAACAGCTTTGGGTTGAGAATAACGACACAACATAATCAGGATATTTTCTAATTGGTTAAAAAGCTGCATTCAAATAAAATCTACACCACACAATCCCACAATTGATCGATTGGAATCTGTTCATCCTGATTATGGACCAAACTTACATTAGTCCCACTTTCATCCAAGTGTAAACAAGTGCTTTCCTATTTTGGTAAAGAAAAAAATGCATCACAGCATGTTACTTGTAATCTATAAAATTATTTTTAAAAAATGAGTGAGCTTACTATCAGTGGATCTTTTTCTCTGTTGGTTCTGGTCAGGTTTCATTGTCGATGTGGACTTGAGAAGCCATGAAAACAACTTGTTTCACCGCACCAGGGAGATCGATCGGGAGCGCTTGATTGTTCGCAGAGGTCAGCCCTTCTCTATAACTGTGCAGCACTCGGACTCTCTACCCCACAAACACCAGCTGGAGCTGGTCCTGCGCCTCGGTAAGCACACACTGAATGATCAGAGCATCGACTGAGATCATCAGACATTAAGCTTTGAGATAAAAAAACACAATTTATAGGCAAAACATCTATCCTTGCGCGTCTTTATTTAGCTTGAAATACCTTTGTTTTCATTCTGATTGAAGAAGTTATTATTTACCAAGTAACATGGTTCAGTTTATACTTTATTCTCAGTGTGAGAAAAACACCTTGAAAATACAAATTTTAACAAGAAACTAAAGAGTTTTGAATTCACACTTTTGTTTCTTAACCTGTTCGGCTCTAAGGATTTTAGAAGCAATTTCCACCTGAAATTAGATTACTGAAATAAAACAAGTATAGCTCCACAATTATAAAGTCTAAATGCGACCATTTAGTAAGGGTAAGACACAAACAATGTTTTCCCAGTGGAATCACTATTGCAATTGTTACTATGTCTGATATGTTTGTGATCATACAAAGAAAAACTTTACCAAAATGTATTTTTAAATGAACATAGCAAAACACCACAAAAATCGTTTTTTGAAATCCTAGGAGAAGCCTCAGACTTTATTCATCAACATCTTGACTATAACTGCATCAAATTTAGACTGAATCAGTTAAAGTATTTTTGTTTCACAAACGTTTGAGTGGGCAATGGCCCAGGCAGAGCTGGCATTTTGGCACAATTTAGCCAAATGTGCCAAAACTGTGCCAAATGGGTCTTTTTTACTTCATAAAAGGGAATTTGGTCAAGTTAAAGTGCTGATTTCCATTGCAGGACTCCTGCATATGACATGGTCATGACATTTACCCTGTGTATCATCAGAATGTGCCATTTTGCACACCATAAAATCTATAGATAGATAGATTTCAGTACTGTGCAAAAGTTTTAGGCAGGTGTGAAAACATGCTGTAAACATCGATTGCTTTCAAAAATGGAAGTGTAGAATGCAGTGAATGAACAAAAGGTAAATCTAAATCAAATCAATATTTGGTGTGACCACCCTTTGCCTTCAAAACAGCATCAATTCTTCTAGGTACACTTGTACACAGTTTTTGAAGGAGCTCAGGTGGTAGGTTGTTTCAAACATCTTGGAGAACTAACCACAGATCTTCTGTGGATGTAGACTTTCTCACATCCTTCTGTCTCTTCATGTAATCCCAGACACACTCAATGATGTTGAGATCAGGGCTCTGCGGGGGCCATACCATCACTTCCAGTAAGTCTTGTTCTTCTGTACGCTTAAGATAGTTCTTAATGACTTTGGCTGTATGTTTGGGTTCGCTCACTTAGCATTTTGTAAATTGATAAAAATAAACTTCAGTCATAATTTATATTTCTGAAAGCATTCTTTGTTTCCAGCAATTTTTCACACCTTCCTAATGCTTTTGCACAGTACTGTATATATACTGTATGTGCCACACATCTTTGCTCTATTAAGGTTTGTTTTTTCTTTCACATTGTCTTTGGTCAAATAGATAAATGTTAACTTGTATTCTACGTGAGTAACCCTTATTATATATACAGGGTGCGGAAACATACAGGAATCTGCAAATTTGTGCTACATATAAGGAGTGTAATACTGTAGTTTAGCATTGTCTCTCCAATGCCTGGAACTTTTCAAGACAGAAGATAAGCAATGAACTCCTCTCCATTTCCCAGAGAGACAATCAGTCCATGCCATTAAATCACACGTTTGTGGCAGGTCAGTAAGAGCCAGTTACAAAAACATTACTAAACAGCTCATTGAGTTCAATAACAGTTTAAGATCTGCACTCTGTTATACAGCCGTGTCTAATGCTCCCACTATATTTACTCTAAAGAAGGCTAAAGATGCTTCATTAGGGTTCATTTACACAGTAAAGATGTTTAGAAAATCAACACTGAAAAAAGCCATCAAAGCCATTGTAATATTGTGATTTTTAAATGATGAACTTGCTATTCAGATACCTTATGATGAAAAAGTATTGCATTTCACATTAATAGTATTTTACTTCATTAGTTCACTCTATCTTTCTATGTATAATCTTTGAAGATAATCAATTCTGGTAATAAACAACCCAGCCTTTTAGTAAATATTCAATTAATTCATCCAACCATTAAATTAATTCCAATTTAATCAGAAATCAATCCTGTTCACTTTTAAGTATTACACTACTTATTAATTAATCAATGTTTCCCCATTTTACATTTCCTAAATATTTATTTTTACACAAACTAAAGAGATAGATATGTTAAAAGTCCTCGGCCCGGCCGCCCCTCGTTACCGGCCCTGGGTGGGACAGACCCCATCACTCACCCTCAGAGCCGAGCCTGGCTCACACACACACACACACACACACAGCCTCCTGCCAGAAACAAGCTAATGTAGAATGTTAGTAACAAACATTGTAATCCTTAAATGACTATAGGACCAAATACATTCCCCTATTTCTGAGATTATTTTCTGTCAAACATGGCAATACCCACACAGACCTAAATATGTTTATTCTAAAGATTATGAAATTATCAACACTGAAGTTTTGTATTTATTTGTACAGAGTTCAGCTCGAAATGTAAAGCACATTGAGTTGGAAAAGCTCTACTGTCTCCTGATTCTTCAGAGAAGCGTGCTGGTAGAGACATTTGAGAGGGGAGCACACAGATCAACTGGGGCTGCAGCCTCTGATGCAGAAGGATCTGTGGTCGCAATGGCAGAAGTGGTTGCAGGTTCGGACTTGACACTGGTCCAACAGCCTCCACTGCCCTCAGATCTCAATCCAAAAGAGCAGCTTTGGGATGTGGTTGAGCAGGGGATTCACATCTAGATGTACTGCTTAAAAATCTGCAGCAGCTTCATTTCAATATGGACTAAAATCTCAGGGGTCCAACCTGGTATAAGCAAGGTATACCTAATAAAGTGTCTAGTGTACATAAACTGTGCTTTCTTAGCTCTAATAATAATTCTCCAAGCTATACCTTCATGATCTTGATCATTTACTATCATCGATCAGCAGCCGTTTTGCAGAATGTCTTCATCATTAATATTTACTGACGTGCTGAGTTTTAAGTACTCATATTAAACAAGAAATCACAACAGCCTTTGGACTATTATAGATACAGTGATGAACTTTAGTTTTTTGGGGTGGGTTTGTCATATTGCAAGACAGTGGAGCTGAAACTTTACATGAAACTGCAAGCTAATTTTAAAGGGATGATCCTAAAATGGCACAAAGACAGAGAACAAGATGTTCCCTTTTAACCTTTCGGTCTCATATGCAGCTGTTGGGTTGATTTGCAGTTTGAGAAACTTGAGTAAGGTTATCTGCCTTTAAATTCCAGTGTCAATAAGAAGACAAACATGTTAGGCTCACAACCTCCTTTCATGGCTCGTCTTGCCTGAGCTGCATTTTGTTCCTCCGTGAAGCAGGTCTGGAAACCCATTTTTTTCTGTGAATTTATTCAGACCTAAACTTTATTCTCAGCACCATCAAAGCCTTGCAACAAAGATGGGGCCATTTTTTCTGCACTGGCAGGCTTGGTTTGATCATCAAGGCAGACTGGCTGCCAGAGCTTTTGACAACTATCAGTTGTTTGGTAATACTGGGAAAATGGTCATCTTGACCTAACAAACATGAAGGTGTCTAAAGTTTTTTTCCCGCACCCAATATTTGTGGGATTTGGCTAAGGGATTGGCTGTAACACAAAACACCCATTTTTCACAGATTTACAGTCGAGGCCTCCTATTTACATTCATTTCCATTAAGGCGAGAAGCTATTACATCTTTTTCACAATGAAAACTATTTATTTATGTAGATTTAAAAAAATATTTTGCAAACCATCCTCTGGATTATAAGAAAAATGATTATCAAGCGCTGATTCCAACTTTGAGATTTATTTTTTAATCCATAAACGTTTTGTTTTTTAGGTAAACGAGATGAGGTGGTGATTAAAGTTCAGAGGCAGCGGGGGACTGGAGACAAGTGGTGGTTTAACCAGCAGGAGGCTCAGAGTGAAATATTGTTGACTCTGCACAGTCCAGCAGACGCAATCATCGGACAGTATTATCTGTCCGTGCTGCTAATGTCATTGAATGGACGCATTGTAGAGAAAATGGATGAAATCAGCTTCCACCTGCTGTTTAACCCGTGGTGTAAAGGTAAAGGATGCTTCCTGCAGAACAAATGTATAGGAAACTGTATTTTTGTTTGTCAAACACATCCATAATCAACTACAAACATGTTGAAGCATAACCCGCATGATTAAAAGACAAAAATATTTGAAATTCTTTAAAAGAAATCCTACATGTTAATGTTTAAATGATGTTTTGCGGCAACCTTGATCTGTGCTGAATTCTTGCTCTATTTTTTTTATGTTTGTCTGTGTATCAGATGATGTTGTCTATCTGCCTGATGAGAAACTGCTCCACGAGTACGTCATGAATGAAGATGGGGTCATATTCATGGGGACCTGGGATTACATCAGAAGCATTCCCTGGAATTATGGACAGGTAGCACACCCACACACATGCACAGATATTTATTGTGTGAATGTGTTGAATCACTTTTTGTGTTCTGCTGTCAGGACAGAGTTTGGCATGTGAGACTTTTCGCAGTGGTGTGTCAGCGGAGACTCAGAGGTTGAGGCTGGATCTCAAAACGTGTTTGTTGGAGAGTAGAGACATCTGGACAGGACATGTCAGAATGCAACCAAACCAAACAAACAGGAAGAAAGACAGGACTTGTCCTTTCTTTGAATAATCCAAAAAACCGTCACACAAGTCACATATGTTCTTCAAGATATCACTGTTTCAGAACCAAATTCGAGAGACATTCCCTAAAACATCCAAAGAAAAAAAAGGAAAAATCTTTGGCCTCCTTTACACCGGACTAAGACACGAAATGAAAATCAACCAGAACGCACATGGTCTTTGCAGGGTTTTGGAGAGGCATTGTAGGATAGATTAAAAACGCAGTTGGGTTGCCTTTTTACGTGAGTGAATGTAACAGTTTCCAACTGTTTTGAGCATGCTCACTTTCTGTAGAGATTTCATGGTGGTTCATTATCATGGTGGCAGCATTTCTAGGTCCTGAGTGTGGAGAAACTCAGTAGCAGCAGTCGCAGCTCATCCACCAGGCTTAAGATGATCTTCATAGAATATAAAGCAAGACTGGCCATGCTGGTCTGAATGCCCCATCACGCCCACACCAGGCTGGCAGTGCTCCAAGTAAGCTGTTGAAGTGCTCTCTCTCCCACTGCTCTTGGAGCAACCAATAGGAGTACAACAAGCAACTGAATGGTCCACAAACTCCATGTCAATATAAACAGAGCTATGATCAGGTCCCATGCAGAAAAGATTGGTATGCGTTATAATGTGGTCTTATTACAGTGTGAAGAGGCCATCAAAATGCATTAGTATTACAACTGAATTGACCTGAACTTGCACATCCTTCATTCAGTTACTGGGTGTGCATTTAGTGTGAATTGTTTATTTGGTTTGAATCCTTTTTGCGACATGAATCAAGCAAATATTTCAAAATCACTTGTTTTTTTCTCACCAAATTTCAGTGGTATTTATCTATAAGGTTCTATTCACAATCAACTGTTTAAGCTACGTTTTGTGTGTTGCTGTGAGCTATAATGGCCTGTCCTTTTTTTTACCCTTTTTATTATTTTAAAAATATTCCTTAAAAAGTGGGGTTTGTCAGGAAGTGCTGTGATCAATATTTTCCATGTAGGAAAATAATTTAGGTTGAAACAAAGTGTACAAGCTTCATTAAACAATTAAAGTAATCATTTAATACGAAAAAATGAATGAACTTTATAATGGAATAGTTTAAATAAATATAAAGGGTGAAAAGTTATCACTGATGCCAAAGAGTCCACATGCATTGAAACAAAACCTCTCAGGTCATTGTGCCACTTTAGTTGGCTGAGAAACCCTTTCCAGACACATCCTGGTCATCCAGTATTCTCTGTGTTTTCCTCAAATATCAATATGACAAATATACTTTTGTGTTGTCCTCCAACATAATGGAATTTTCCATAGTGAGAATTTTTAATCTTGGATTGGAAAGTCAAGTAGGGCTAGAGAAAAATATTTGAAAAATAGTTTTCCTTTTAATTTATCTCCCCACTGTGTCTTTACAAGTTTGAGGACTTTGTGATGGACATTTGTTTTGAAGTCCTGGACAATTCCAAAGAGGCTCTGCAGAACTTCAAGAGGGACATTGAGAGCAGATCTGATCCTGTCTACATCAGCAGGATTATCACTGCAATGGTGAGGAATTCTTCTCTGATCTGGAAACATTTTGTCTGCACAGAAAAACACATGGATTCAGGTCTACATGTCCATCTTTGGATTGAGGGGGCTGGGTTTTAAATATATTAGCCAGCAGAAATCATTTTATAAAGATCTTATTAAGAATGAAAATATGTTCAGTGGAGGTAATATAAACTTGGAACCTGCATATGATGCATTATTTAAAAAAAATTAAGCTGTCTTTTCCACCTGTGCAGGTGAATGCCAATGGTGACAGGGGTGTGCTGATTGGGCGCTGGAAGCAACCATACCTTGATGGAGTCGCACCAAATCGATGGACCGGCAGCGTGCCCATCCTCAGAAAGTGGAGCAAAGATGGCATCAAAGCAGTCAAATATGGCCAGTGCTGGGTCTTTGCAGGTGTTGCATGTACAGGTAATTGTTTTCCCTGGTTTTACTTAAAGGGTCTGTAGCAATCTATAACAAAAGATATTCATTTACAAGTCTTCCACATTTTTATAGTTCAGAATCCTCAACATTTTTATAGTGAATGTGAACATGTCTACCTGACAGATAAAAGTAACTAAGTTCAAAGGAAAATAAAGGAAGAAAAAGTGACCACATTGAGGTGTGATTTTCTTCATAGTTCTTCGCTGTCTGGGAATCCCAACACGCCTCATAACTAACTTCGCCTCAGCCCATGATGTGGATGGGAACCTTTCCATAGACTTTGTGGAGGACTTTGAGAGCAGAGAGGAAAAGAACGACAGCAGCTGGTAAGATCAAATGTTATCCTTCATTTTAGACTGTGTACACTTTATTATTTCTATGGTTTTATTAATAAGGACATCAAAGGTTCTTGAAACCAGATCAGTGTTCCACCAAAGAAAAATATCACATGCTACTATGGTCCTGTCCCGATACTCGCACTTCCACCCTTGTGTCCCTGAATTGCGCGTTCCCGTTGATGGGTTCGAGTGCGTAGTGTGTCCCAATTCTCCAGAGGGGTCCTTAGCCCCGCCCCCTTTGTGCCCTCAATCCACACTTCGGCGAAGCCCGCATCTAAGCCGACTTCGGCGAAGTATATTACCCACAATTCACTGCTGCAGATGACGTTCTGAGCAAAAACCAATCACAACCATCAACGTAATCAACCATCAAATCAGAATAATAAGAACTTTTTACTCGTTTTCCAGGCTCAACATTGTAAGATACAACTGGGTTCAGAGTGAGTCTGGGCAGCCATTAGGCCATAACACTGAAGTAACCTTTCAAACAAACACTGGCGCGGCGAAAGTCCGGTGTATAAGCCTCCTTCGCTTCCCGCATGTTCTTCTCCTCAAAACAATTGCTTGTTGCAGTTTTAAATAGTTTTTTTTAGCAGCAAGACTGTGAAAACAACGCTGGTTCCCGCCCTTTTTGATGTTATAGTTACGGTGCAGAGGTGCAAGTCGATGACGTAACCCCTACAGTCCCAATTCTCCAATTTTGCACGCTTGTAACATGTGCACTTCAACCCTTACATGCACTTGTACAAAGTACACACTTCATAGAGGGGCGTAGGGTGTAGTGTGGGTATTAGGACAGGGCATATGTATTGATTTAAGTGTCTACAAATCTAAGTTCACTTTTAGTGCCTTTTAAAGAAACAGAGAGCATAAAGCAGCAAAGTGCTACATACCAGTCATTAAGCGTGAGCAATGTTGCAAAATTAAAGATTCAATCAGTAGATGGTGCTGCTCCGGTCTTATCCGAGCAATTTGCTACTTTGGATCAAAAAGATGTTTGTTAACACAATGCCAAGGAGGAAATACACCAGCAATGACCTAAGAGAAGCAACTGCTAATGGGAAGTCATTCACACAGAGAGATCAGTACATTCAAATTCAGTCCTACTTATAAAGTAATGCATCCAAGTTCAGCTTGATTATTCAGAAAGATTATTGGCATGTGGAAAAAATTTACAACTGTGGCCAACCATCCTAAGAGTGAGCATCCCTGCAAATTCACCCCAATGTCAGACCATGCAATGCTGAGATAAAATAAAACTACACTCTATAGGCATCAGTTAGTATTTTAAGAGTTAGTTAGCATGTGCATGACAAGACTGAACAAGTATGGCTTGTTTGGGAAATTAAAATAATATGAAGCATCAAAGCTTCCAATGGTGTGACTGAATGAATCTCAAGACTGCTGGAACAGTGTCCTAACCCATGAGACCTAAGTAGAGATGTTTGAGCATTATGAACAGCTCCAGGTTTGGAGAAAATCAAACAAGCATATCAGAGTGAGTCAAAATTATTCCACAACTATTTTGTCATTATTTTAGGGATTTGTTTGACCCACATGCAAAACTCACTCAGAGGACCGGATATGGTTCAAAGATTTATTTTGCAACACGAATAGAGTTCCCCCGGAAACAAAGGTGGCAGGGACTTCAGGGTCCACTGATCACAGGGCAGGGAAATATGGGGAAAGTACCACAGGGTGTGGTACTGCTTGTCCAAGATTATAGTCCAGAGCCAGCCAGAGTACTCACAAGGGCAGGAGTAGGAGGGTTAGGAGCCAAACCACAGTCTTGAGATGAATAATCCAAATACACAAACTGTAGTTGAGGGTACAGGTAGTCCGAGTCCAGGTTGGAAGGTTTGGCCCACACCTCACAGGTTTCGCTTGGGCAACAACACACAGGCAACGAAGGACTGGTGGCAGGTTCCTAAATACTCCTCACAGGTATTTACAATCAGCCGAAGATCAGAAACACCTGTAGAAGAGTCAGTAGTGGCTCCAGGGGGACCTCTGGTGGACAAGCAGAGGAATGAACACTCCCAATTCCCAACATATTTAGTCTGACAAGGGCAGAAATCAACTACTAACAGGTGTTGCTGAAATGTTGTTCAATAAGATATTTTATAAATCATGGGGGGAACTTTAGCTGTTAATATTTTATAGTAGCTGTGCCTTTGGAATGATTTGATAGAATCCATCTGATGGTTTAAGATGTTTTTTGTCCTTCTTTGGTTATAGGAACTTCCACTGTTGGGTCGAGTCCTGGATGAGGAGAGATGATCTCCCAAAAGGAAATGAAGGTTGGCAGGTTTTGGACCCCACACCTCAAGAACTCAGTGATGGTATATTTCTGATCTTTTCTTTAACTCATGTGATTCTAAAAATTATAAGCATTTACACTTGAGTGTAACCTCAGACTTTTTTGATGTGATGAATTTTGAGATGTTTTTCAGAAATTCAATTGAATGTGATTGCCCAAAATTGCCCAAAAACACATATTGTTGAAAAAGTTACCTTAAAATAAAATAGTAATTTTTTTTTTAGGGGAGTTTTGCTGTGGTCCATGTCCGGTGTCGGCGATCAAGGAGGGAAATCTGGGAGTGAAGTATGACGCTCCGTTTATATTTGCTGAGGTGAACGCTGACATCATCTACTGGAGGTTCCTACCAGGCGGACAGAAGCAGAAGGTTTTCACTGATTGTTAATAAAAATTTAAAAAGCCATTTTAGCTGGAAGAGTTAAACAGGTTAATAAAGAAAGCTACTGTGGTTGCTGTGACAGATCCGTGTGGACCAGAGATCCGTGGGAAAGAACATCAGCACCAAAAGTGTTTATGGCAACGGAAGAGAAGACGTCACTCTGCTCTACAAGTACCCTGAAGGTACTTTATAAAGATCTAATCCTGATACAAATTTATTGCAGTTGATCCTAAAAATAAACATTTAGTATCACAATGATGCCTCAGACGTGGCACGGTGGTATATTACTGTTTTCATTCTTTTTCTGTTTTCATTGACTGTGTTTTCAGTCAGTGATATATATATATATATATATATATATAAAATTATAATATATCATATATATATAATATTTTTTTTTTTTTTTTTTTTTTTTTTTTTGCAGGGTCTAAAAGAAGAGAGAGAGGTTTATGAGAAGGCAGGACGCAGGGTCACCCATCATACCGATGGGAAGGTAGCACCAGCAAGGCTAAACCTGTTGATTAAGCATCCTAACCCTGTGTTTGGAACAGACTTTGATGTGATTCTTGAGGTACAAAGTGATAGGGTTTAGTTTTGTTTTTCTTCTGTATGTTTTTAGTTTGTCAGTGTATGAGATGATGTATCTCCTGTGTTCATAGGTGACGAATGAAGGATGTGATAATACCAATGTTCACCTGACAGTGCACGCCATAGCTGTCACTTACAACTCACTCCACCAGGGGGAGTGCAAGAGGCAGATGAACAATGTGACTGTGTCGGCTCAGAAGGGTCAGCAGACTGCTGATGTAGACGTATAACAATCAGTTGTCCTGCTACAGGGTCTGATATTTCTCCCTTTTTACGTTTTGTGTGTTTAGCTCATAAAGAAGTGCTGCGTTTTCGCTATGAGGACTACTCCAAATGTGTCTCTGAGCATCATCTGATCAGGGTGAAAGCACTTGCTGAAGCTCAGGAGGACAGTTTGCCTATAATGGCTGTGGCTGACATCCCACTGAACATGCCTGAGCTCCACGTTCAGGTGAGTGCACAATGAAGAGGTGGGACAAAGCAAAGCAAGCAAAGACACCTCACTATGTCTCATATAGTGTATAAAAGTCGGAAACATTAACATATATTCAGTGCCTTGCAAAACAATTTATTCACATTTTACACATTAAAAAAACACAAATTTCAAGATAGTTCATGTAAAAGATAAACGCAAAGATGTGCAGTCCTAGTTATTTGACACAGTTAATTTTCCATTAAGTGAAACATTCAATTTCAGTCCCAAACTGACCAGAGCATATTGGTCGACATGGGCATGTGGAAAACTGCAAGCAGGACTTCTTATTGCTTTCATTTTACAAAATATTTTTCTATTAAGCACAGTTTTGTGGAGTGCAGAGCTAACAGTTGTCTTGTCAGTGGGTCCTCTCACCTGAGCAGTGGGTTTCTGCAGCTACTCCAGAGTTACCATGGGCTTCTTGGCTTCTTTTCTGATTTATGCTCTCCTTGGCCAGTCTGTCAGCTTAGGTAGACGGTCATGTCTTGGTAGGTCTGCAGTTGGTCCATCCTCTCTCTATGTTCAGATAATGGATTGAACAGAACTATGTGAGATGTTCTTAGCTTGGGATATTGTTGTAGAACCTAACACTGCTTTAAACCTCTCCACAACTTTCTCCCGGACCTGTCAGCTCTGTTCCTTGGTCTTCATGATACTGTTTGTGCTCTCATGTTCTCTAACAAATGTCCAAGGCCAGAAACAATTTCAAAACAAAAATTTCAGATTTTTGTTTGTCAAACATTCTTAAACTGTTTTTGAAACCATTACCATTGGGTTTGAATACATTGAAGATTGTGGTTCTATCATGGTCAAATGTGAAGCTTTTTAAAAACTATAAATTCTTTTCCAAGGATCTGTATGTATCAGGACAATTTACAAATGGAGAAAATCATGTGATCAATAAATTTTTATATAAACAATAGAGAAGAAAAGACTCTCTGCTCTGTCTCCAAGGTTCTTGGAAAGGCTTTTGTTTGGGAACAGTTGACTGCTTATATCTCCTTCACAAATCCTCTGCCAGTCCCCCTGACTGGTGGTGTGTTCAGTCTGGAGGGGGCCGGCCTGCTGTCGGAAACTCAGATCTATGCTGAGTAAGTAACAAGGATAGATTAAAATGGAAGCAGAATTAACCCTCACTGATATTACTTCCACCTCAAAATATCCAGTGTTCATCCTCAATTCACCATAAAATCATTCCTGTTGTTTTTTCAGGGGTGTTATTTCTCCAGGCCAGAAGGTGTCAGTGAAGATCTCCTTCACACCGATGAGGACTGGGGTCAGGACCCTTCTGGTGGACTTCGACTCTGACAGGCTCAAGGACGTCAAGGGAGTCGCCTCCGTGGTTGTTCGAAAAAAATACAGGAATATGATCCCTGTGTAAAGTGGACGTTTTTAGAAAACTCTTGGGCTGATGGAAACCATAACATCTTGTAGTAGGAGAACCAATGGGAGTTTGACTTATATGTTACAGTGTAGAAGAGCTGGACCCACTGAAACACCCTATATAGACCTTATCATTGAAAATTGACTTGGTTTGTACTTTGACCACTCGTCTAGTATTAGTATGGCTTAAAATCATGGTAAAAAGAAGGTAGACCTTTTGCATATTTTAAGGTTTTATTGTATAAATAATGTGACCCTTCGCAACTTCAGCTGCACAAAGACCCTCCACAGAGGTTCTGCCATACCATAAAATATTAAACAAAGATGGAAAAGTTTGTAAAAATGTAATTCAAACCAAATAACCTGGCTATGTTCAAAATACGTCAAAGGGCTGTACTTTCTTTTTATGAAAAGTATAAAGTCATATGCGATAAATTAGAATACTATTTAAAAGTTCATTTAGTTCACTAAGTTACACACGTTATATAAATGAACGACACACAGGCTGATGTTTTCAATCCTTTTCGCTGTTAACTATGATGATTTTCTGCTCACAGCTAATGAAAACATGACATTTAAGATTAGAATATTAAATCAGAGCTATGAAAAACATTTTAACACAGAAATGTGTGCTTAATGAAATGTATGTTTAATACCTGCTTATAGGTTTGACTTTTAATCTGACAATCAAACCCCATCTAAACACATATTCTTATATTGTTTTATCTGTGGTGTTTCTAACACCTAGGTTCCTAGGTTTTTATACATACATATATATACATATTTTTTAAAAGCATTTGTCTCCTCCGTCAAATCTCTCTACATCTCTCTTGTGCACTGCCCTTGCCTTTGACTGGCTGACACTTGAGCTCCTCCACCAGTAGTTTCACATCTTGCAGCTTCACGTTTTACCTGCTTCCATTGACTTTTAGTCTTCTCCAGTGCAAGGCTTATGCACTGCTTTGAGTTGGTCTATTTTTTAAAACATTTAAAGCTTCTTACAATCAGAATCAGAATCAGCTTTATTGCCAAGTTTGTACATACAAACAAGGAATTTGACTCCGGTACACTTTGCTCTTTGGTTTTTGTTTTTGCACTACAGAATATACATATTTACAATGTACAAATATACACATATATAAATAAATAAAAAGGTGCATTTGCAACATCTGTATGCTGTTGTTTTGTATTTTATTGAATGTTCAACAGAGAAACAGCCTGGGGGAAGAAACTGTCTCTCTGGCGGCTGGTTTTAGTGAGCAGCGCTCTGTAGCGTCGGCCTGAAGGCAGAACTCTAAACAGTTTATGTGCAGGGTGTGTGGGGTCTGCAGAGATTTTAGCAGCTCTTTTCCTGACCCTTGACCTGTATAAGTCCTGGATGGAGGGAAGGTCAGCCCTGATGATTCTCTCTGCAGTCCTAATTATTCGTTGCAGTCTGGACCTGTCCTGTTTTGTGGATGACCCAAACCTCACTGAGATGGATGAAGACAAGACAGACTGAATGATGGCAGTGTAGAAGATGACCAGCAGCTCCTGTGGAAGGTTGTACTTCTTGAGTTGCCTCAGGAAGTACAGTCTCTGCTGGGCCTTCTTCCGAACAGTGTCTATGTGTGAAGACCATCTCAGGTCCTCAGAGATGGTGGTTCCTAAGAACCTGAAGTGATCCACAGCCGACACGGTGTTGTTGAGGATGGTGAGGGGGGTGTATGGAGGTGGTGTTTTCCGAAAGTCCACCACCATCTCCACAGTCTTGAGTGGGTTTAGTTCCAGGCAGTTCTGACTACACCAGTGTATCAGGCGATCCACCTCCTGTCTGTATGCAGACTCATCACAGACAGGAGGTGGATCGCCTGAACCGCCTCACCATCCTCAAGTATTACAAGTATTATCACGTTTCTTATTGGTTTCTGTTTTTTAACCATGTAACCATTTGTTGTATTTGTCTAGGCTTTTCCAAGAAGTCATTGAATGATAAATTGATGAATAAAAAAAACAAAGAAGAAAATTTTCTAAATGAAAATTAAATAATTTTTTTTCAGGCAGACCAACTGTACCATGTCTGTACTGCCTTTGTTTAGTTCAGAAAACATGACCTACTGATTGCTGTATTTACACTTTGTAGAGCCATGCTGTCATGTTTTAGCCAAACCAGAAACATCCAGAAATGTTTGCAATTTATTCAGCCTCAGTTGGAGAGTCATTTCTTCTGTGAACATGTCATAATCACGGGTACACAGCTATAACACGATGAAGTAAAAGCTCACTTACGATCACTTTTACCATGCATCCATGTCCAACTTTGTTCCTGCTTTTGCACGTCTTTTTTTCTCATTTTCTGTCTTCTGAATATGCATCTTCACCCAATCTCCTGAGTTCAGTCCATCTTCAGTCCTTTTTTTAGGCTCCTTATCTGGGTCAGGCACTCTTTGTCACTGTGCTCTACTGCTTTTCTTAGCTGCTCAGAAATGTGTCACTTTTACATGTCAGAGGCTTCAAAGGAAAAAACTATAAGAAAGGTTGAACTGATGTTTATCCTGCTCTGAGGTCCTTAACCAAATCCTGATGTTTCATTAAGAGATATTCACCTCAATTTTAAGTTGTTACAGCAGAATAAATATTTCTGCAAAGAGCCACCTTTATCTATTTATCTACTTAGGATACTTTACAACATGATGTCATTCAGTTATACAACCACTGGAGGGCAGCATACCACTTTCACTGGTTTCCTGACATTTAGGCTAAATTACATAATTTTGTTCTCAACTGTTTGAAAAACAAAATTATGTCCAAGTGAGAGTCATTAACAGAGAACGATGGAGAACAGAGAGTTTGTTAAATAGTGTGGATTTAAGGAAAATATCTTTTATTTTGCTCATGACAATCCTCATTTGCATTTGCACTCAAAAAACACATTTAAATTGGAAAAATTATGTATTTTTTCTCCTACTTCACATCCTAAACATGTGTTGCAAAACAAAGTTGCAAATTACAAAGTAAAATGTTTTAGGCAATTATTAAATTTCTTTTAAAATCTGCCAAAAAGAATTGACATTTGCTTATACAAAGATCCAATTTTAGCAGCGTCTGCTTCTTACCAGGCATGTCTTGCACCCACAACTGCGCATAAACCTTTTGGTGAACATCATTTCAGCCTGAGAAAGAGATTCAAACTGTGCTGGGATGTCATGCTTTAAGGTAAACACAACAACTATGTATTTGTGCTTATCAGCTGTTCGTTGATAGGATCTCATTGTGTAGTCATGAAGAGGAGGGTGTTTGGTTTGGGTCTCATCTTTGTTATTAGCAGATGATCGTGGTCATGGCAGAATGGAGCTAAAGATGGATGGATGACTTGGGGCTTCTTCTGCAGTAAATGAGTTTCTCCAGTCTGCCGTGGTGAAAACAAGCTGAGGAAATGGCAAAGTTGATTTACTGGTTCATCTATGTTCCAACCCTCACCTACGATCATCAGATATGGCTCATGATTGCAAAAAGGAGATCCTGAACACAAGTAACTGAAAGGAGCTTCTTTTTTCATAGAGGTTGGACTCTGCTGCAGAAATGAGGTGAGGATTACCATCATCCAGGGGCAGCCTGGAGTGGAGCTGCTACTCGTCCACAAAGGCTTTAGCAGAAGTGGTTTCTACTCCCTGATCACGATGCCTCCTGGATGCCTACCTTCAGAGGTTTTCCAAACAGAGCCCTCTGTAAGTAGACTCCAGGGCCAGTCAGGGAATTATTAGAGGGAGTACAGTATATATCCCTCCTGGTCTGAGAACTAGGGCTACCCCAGAACAAGCTAGAGAGTGTAGCTGATGAAATGGATGTTTGGGCTAACCTCCTAACCTGACTACAGTTAAGAAGAAGTCATAGCTGTTTTTAGTTTGTCATTTTGAGTCATTTTGTATTTATCTTTGTAGATCCTTGTGTTTTGGTTTTGAGAAGTTCTTGTTTTTGGTTCAGTTACGGTTTCATGATTCCTGTGTTTCTTTTATTCACTCATTTAGGCTACGTTCACACTGCAGGCAAATGCGGCCCAAATCCAACATTTTTGCCCATATGGGGCCGATGTCGCACTTTTTCATGGCAATCAGAATGGCCCGTTTGCATTCTTTTCACCTCCAAAAAAATGGAATTGTGCCGCTTTCATATGTGGTACTAAATTGGATACGTATCTGATAGTTTTCAAAGCAGTTAGAATGGTCATGAACATTTATAATCTTTTTTATAATTAATAATTGTTTCATTTTTACCACTAATACTGTATAATTCTTAATACAAAACCAAAAACATTAAAAATTAATCTAAACCATGACAATTATAGTATACCTCCTTATCTCAAACATTTGCGTGTCTTCCATAAAATGACCACTGCAAGGTGGGTAGAGCGACAGGTCAAATGTGAGATGTCGGCAGAATTTTACAGCATCCTATAGTGTGGCAGTAACTGACAACCAATGGCGGTCTAATCTACCCTGTCAGTCTCTGTATTTGGTTTCCTTATTGTGGTTCTTCTCTGGGTTTTGAAAGTTTGGTCTCTTTTTTAATAAATGTAACTTTTCTCATGCTCCTCCTTGCCTGTGCTCTAGGTGTGGGTCCTCTTCGACCACTAACCACAATATTATAGGATTGATTCTGTAATCAATGTGTTCTTCTCGTTGTGCTGCACAACAGTAAAGGGCAGAGACAGAAAAACATAGGTATTAAAACGAATGTGCAAAAATTAGATTGGAACAGAACTAATTTGGGTTTGTGGATTGTGGGATATGTATCCAGGCCTCATTAGAGCTTGGCAGAAGAATGGTGCATCTGGAGCCTAGCGGCATTCACTGTTAAAGATCAGTGACGAGAATGTAGAAAACAAACTGAACACTTCAGTGTTTCTGATTTATTTAAGTTGATAAAAGCTTGAAGCTGTCTTACAGAGTTTAAAGACACCATGTGGAGATAATTTGATCTCTTGTTGTTTTGGTTTGTCTCAGGTCAGTTCTTTGTTATCATCCAGGCAGTCCTGCAAGTTTCTGGGCGTAACCAAGAGATGTAGCGCAAGATCATGTGTTGCTGAGAAGGGAGTTGCTATGACAACAAATAAAATGACGAAAATGCACAAAGAATAATATCAGTGGGGGATTTGCTGTTGGAGGCAAGCTAAACAAAGGAGAGCATCTGTCACCAGCAGCCATTTTTCTCTGATCCTGGCAGCCTCTGCAGTAAGTACAGGATTGTTGGTGGCACAGGTGGCAGAATGCCCACTAATTCAATTCAATTCAATTCAGTTTATTTATATAGCGCCAATTCACAACACATGTCGTCTCAAGGCACTTCACAAAAGTCAGGTACATACATTCCAATTAATCTTAATCATTGAACAGTGCAGTCAGATTCTGTTATTTATTCAAATTGGATAAAACGTTTTTCTGTCTAAGGAAACCCAGCAGATTGCATCCAGTCAGTGACTTGCAGCATTCCCTCCTCCCGGATGACCATGTAGAGACAGTTGACAGTCACTGGCGTTGGCTTTGCAGCAATCCCTCATACTGAGCATGCATGTAGCGACAGTGGAGAGGAAAAACTCCCTTTTAACAGGAAGAAACCTCCAGCAGAACCAGGCTCAGTGTGAGCGGCCATCTGCCACGACCGACTGGGGGTTAGAGAGAACAGAGCAGAGACACAAAGAGAACAAAGAAGCACCGATCCAGGAGTACTTTATATGGGAAGGAAAAGTAAATGTTAATGGATGTAGCTCCTTTAGTCGTTTCACCTAGAAAGAAGGAACAGATAAACTCTGAGCCAGTTTTCAAGTTTAGAGTCTGAAGAGAGCACCTAGAGTTAGTTACAGTAAAAGCTCAGTCAGTAGGTATGTCTAGGAAAGAGAAAGGGTTATACACTGAAAGACAGGGCCATGTGGATCATTGGTAGAGGGTGAGCATTAAGTTGTTGCCAGCAGAAGCTTGGAGGATTCCCCTCTCCAGAAAGGTGTCACAGGTAGACACAGAGTCAGGCCAGGTGCAGCTTCTAGGAAGAGAAAAGAGAGAGAACAAAGTTAAAAGCTGAAATAACAGCAAATAATACAAAATTGGAGAGTAGCGTGAGAAAGTAGCGAAGAGGGTGAAAGTGGTCATTATGTCCTCCAGCAACCTAAGCCTATAGCAGCATAACTACAGAGATAGCTCAGGATATCCTAAGCCACTCTAACTATAAGCATTATCAAAAATGAAAGTTTTAAACCTAGCCTTAAAAGTAGACAGTTTGTCCATCTAGAGCCCACTGATGGCCATTTTATACTAAAAACCACAACGATTGGGATACCTATCTCTGTCAGAATTTGATTATAACCATTGGAAAGAGAAGGGTCCATACAGGTAGCAGAAATGGAGGGTGTTTTTTTGCACCCAACCAAAACTGAGCCGGTTTAGGCTAAACCTGACTCCCCCTTACTCCATCCAACAAGGGGAAAAGAAGACGGAGCTAAAAAAAGAAAATAGCTGGGGATAACCCAAAAAAGGCCCCCAAAACTATAAGTTTTATCAAAAAGGGAAATTTTTAAGCCTAGCCTTAAAAAGTAGACAGCTTTGGTCCGCCTCACGGACAAAACTGGGAGCTTGGTTCCACAGGAGAGGACCCCTGATAATTAAAGGATCTGCCTCCCTTTTCTACGGGGGTTTTACAATGAAACTGAAACACCTGGTTTTAGACCACAATAATTTTTAGTATGGTTGTAGGGGCTCCTTTTTAGGGCCAATACAGCGTCAATTCGTCTTGGGGAATGACATATAAAAAGTCCTGCACAGGGGTCAGAGGGTTTTTTAAGGGGCCATTCTTCTCGCAAAATATTTGCCAGGTCACTACGTGTTACTGGTGGGGGGGAAAACGTTTCCTGACTGCCCCCCCCAAAAAAACACCCCAAATTGGCTTAAAAATAAAATTTAGTACTGGACTGTGCAGGCCAAGGGGAGATGTTCAACTTCCCTTTCATGTTCATCAAACCAATCTTTCACCAGTCTTGCTTTGTGTATTTGGGTGCATTGTCATCCTTAAAAAAAGGGGGCCCAAAACCGCCTTCAGGATTACAATTTTTGGAAAACCATTGGATGCACTTGGTCCTCAAGAATGGTTTGGTAGTTTTGGCTTTGGACGCCGCCCAATAGCACAAGTATTGGGCCAAGGGGAATGCCAAAATGTATGGCAGCCCAAACCATCACTGATCCCCCCCATGCTTCACTCGGGGGCATGCAAAATTTGGGGTGGTACGTTTTCTTTGGGGGCTTCTCCACACGGGATGGGGGGAAAACAGAAAAGGTTTGGGACTCATCAGAGAACAATACATGTTTCACATTGTCCATAGCCCGGTTTTGCGCTCCTTTTGCACCATTGAAAACCAACGTTTGGGGAAATTGGCAGTGAGTCCCAAAGGGGGTTTTTGGGCTATAGCAGCCGCCCGTTTTATATTGACCCTTTGGAGCTCCCGAGGGGACAGTTCTGGGGGAAAACGGGAGATTTTGGGGGCCCACATTTAATTTTGCCGTGATTTGGGCAGCCGTGGTTTTATTTTTTTTGGATACAATCCGGGTTAGCACCTGAACATCCCTTTCAGATAGCTTCCTCTTGCGTCCACAGTTAATCCTGTTGGATGTGGTTCGTCCTTCTTGGTGGTATGCTGACATTACCCTGGATACCGTGGCTCTTGATACATCACAAAGACTTGCTGTCTTGGTCACAGATGCGCCAGCAAGACGTGCACCAACAATTTGTCCTCTTTTGAACTCTGGTATGTCACCCATTATGTTGTGTGCATTTCAATATTTTGAGCAAAACTGTGCTCTTACCCTGCTAATTGAACCTTCACACTCTGCTCTTACTGGTGCAATGTGCAATCAATGAAGACTGGCTACCAGGCTGGCCCAATTTAGCCATGAAACCTCCCACACTAAAATGACAGGTGTTTCAGTTTCATTGTCCAACCCTTGTACTTCTAGAGACTCTAGGAACCAACAGTATACCTGCAGTCTGAGAACGAAGTGCTCTGTTAGGAACGTATGGAACAATCAGATCTCTGATGTATGATGGAGCTAAATCATTAAGGGCTTTATATGTGAGGAGGAGAATTTTAAATTCTATTCTGGATTTAACAGGGAGCCAATGAAGGGAAGCTAAAGTAGGGGAAATATGATCTCTCTTTTTAATTTTCATCAGAACTCTTGCTGCAGCATTTTGAATCAGCTGAAGGCTAAGCTAAGGCTAAGCTAAAAAGAGAACTGCATGGTGGGAGGTTTTTAACCCCCCTCCCAGCTACCTTTATGTGTTACTCAGTTTGTATAAATAACATTATTTCTGCTAATCTTAATCCTGCTGAGCTGCTGTCAGAATTAACTCTTCAGTTTAAATAAACCTGCAGAACAAAATAAGAAGGGAGTCGTTTGAATTTCAGGATACGTTTAAAAGGTGTGTCTCAAATCTGCAGTCTGCAAAGTTTCACCCTCTTCCCACACAGCAGCAGGTGTGGGTGTCCCTCCCTTTGTGCTTGTTTTCTCTCTCTGAAGTTAGGTTTTGTATGTGTTTGTGTGTGTGTGTTTGGAAGTTTTTTGTCTTCCTGTGGTTGCTTTGACCCTCTTTATGTGTTTTCTGCTCATCTTCCATCTTTTAGAGTCAGCATACTGTATAATGGCACTCCCCGAAACAATGTCATACTTCATTACAGTAGCATAATATCACATCGAAGATGTAGAAAAATCCAACCTTAAATCTATTTTCACATTTTAGAATACAATGTTTTTCAAATCATTGGTGCCATGCATATTGGTACCCCAAAAATCCCACAACACAAACATAAGAATATTTATATTTGCACTTGACTGTCTTAAATTGATCAATGTCTACCAACTTTTAATTAGTAATCGATTACCTCTTTTGTCCCTACGACAGTCATGACACAGAGGCCCATTTCTCTTAGCCACTCATCAACATGGGAAAGATAAGGGAACATGACATTGAAGTAAGGGTAGATGTGTGTTGATCTTTATAAATCATACTAGGATTTAAAGGAAAGAGAAAAATACCTACAAGTTTGAAGCAACTGAAATTATGAAAAATAAGGTTGGACAAAGACGGACTAATGTCAACATGCACAATGAGGAGGACAGTGGAGGGAGTTAAAACATCTCCAACGCTCACTAATAGAGAAGAGCACCAAAGAGTGGCATCCTGGGGTTACCAAGTTCCCATAGTAACCAGAAGATACTGTCTACATAGCAACTGGTATTTAGTAATTATATTTAGTTCAATTCAAAATTCAATTCAAAAACATCTTATTAATCCCAAAGGGAAATTAAATGTCATAACTGATACTATCCAAGGTTCTTCAGTGTTGTAGATGGGCATGGCTATGGGCAATAAGGATGTCCTGTAGAGGTCAGTTTTACAGCCTCTGTCTGAAGATTTGTCGAATCACAGTCTCATGAAGAAGATGCTTAGGGTTGTCTGGTATGTTCTTCATTTTATGAAGTATGACATTTCTGCAGAAGTCCCCAGAACAGAACCAGCCTTCTTCATCAGCTTCTTGAGCTATTTTAAGTCACTGGCCATGATGCTGCTGCCCTAGCAGATGATGGCAGATTGCACTTCCCACAACATACCTAAAGTGTAATGAACCAGACAAAGGACCAGAAATTTCAGCCAGACACAGATGATGTTTTAAAAGATGTATTTTGACAGGAGAACATCTGAAATTCTTTTCAGGATTGGGATGAGGAACACAATTCAGATAGTTTGCTCCTTCAAAACAGTCTCCAAACAGTTCCTCTTCGATCTGCACACTATGGATCTCCTCTTACTTCTCCAGAGAGAAATAAAAGAATGGCTCATGAAGGCAATGACATCATAACAGGTAATGTATGTAATAATGTAATAATCAGTAGCTGAGCAGCTAGTCTGCTAGCATGTAGATAGCTGAGTTTTCTCAACACAAACAAAAGCAAGCATCATGAAATAAACATTATTCAGATTATTTCATCCTAAACTAATTTCTCTGCCCAAAACACCACCTCGTACATGAACCGTTCTAAAGAAAAGATTCCAAAGGGTTCTGGGTTTTGCGAGGAGAAGTAGTCCTGTCACGTGTGGACTGAGCTCTACACAAAGGCACATTTCGGCTACGTAGCTCTCCCTACCTGGACATGTGCAGAGCTGGCAGCTTCTATGCTGTCCTCTTTCAGGCAGGGTGAAAACCGCTTCAATTAGAGCTGCTGTGGGGAGTTCTTTGGGACACAAGTCAATTCTTTAGGCCTCAGAAGAGAATGTCAAGCTTTTTTCATTACCCCCCTTTTATGAATGAATGCTAAGTACTCGAACAGCAGATCATTACTTAACTTTGTTTCACAAAGATCGGCAGGTACTCAGCCACCGGATCGTAGTCACTTTGGATCCAAGATCCAAGTTGAAGAGATATGCCTTCTCGAAGGTAATGGTCTGATACTCGCCCGATACTGACGCGTGGTTCTCTCTGTTAGCTGCGAAGCTGCAGCCGGACTGAGAGCGAACGGAAGGGGAAACGTGTGTTTTGGTCAGAGATTCCAGCTCTGACTCCTCCTCCTCCTGGGCTGAGCCGGAAGTAGCTTAATGTGATTTCTTTCAAAAGTTCCAGAAAAGTTCGTACCGGCCTTTGATTATGTTCAGAGCCCATGTTCATCCATGTTGCAACTCATGACAAGGTTTGCAGGGCACTGATGCAGAAGCATACACTTATTGTCTCAGAATGGGCACCAATCAGAAGGCACCATCACCCCCCATATCAGCCTTTGGCACAATCACTTGGGTAGAGCAGCTGCACTGGATGTGATATTTCTATATTTGAGCTTTTTATCCTATTTTTATTGTTAATGTAAGTTTTTTTGGGGGTATTTTGTTATCTGTAGTTATTTTGTTTGTGTTTACCTTTATGTGAGGCACTTTGGTAAACGTGTTGTTGTTAAATGTGCTATATAAATAAAATTGACATTGAGATTGGAGATCCTATCATGCAGGCTAATAAGTGTTGGAACCCTAAGCCATGGATTTCAACATTAAAACTCCGGTACAAACTCTTCTGGAGTTTTAAAATAAATTGCATTTAACAGACTTTCAGCACAACTTCAGAAGGGGAAAAGGGGGGTAACAGAAGACTTCCCATGATGCCACTGGCTGTATAAAAGCACCCCCTTTCCAATGCCCCGACCTCTCCAAGCCGGTTGACCATCGGAGCAGGAGCAGACACAGCGCGCTGAAGTCTTTTTGCTGGCAAAAAGACTTAACTCTCCAAACTGGATCCAAGAGTGTCATATGATCACCGATCATATGCAAAAGTTGAGTATGAATGAATAACTGTTTGTGTACCCAGTATTCAATCATAAAAACGTGAGTTAAGGTACACGCCTGGCTTGACTTTCTCCCTTGAGGCCTGCAGGAGCAACGGTCTCAAAGAAGTCACAGCAGAGACGCCTTCTCTACAAGCCGAGTGAATCGGTTTTCCTTGCCTGAGAGGAAGACAAACGGCCCGCATCACCGTGGTTACGGTAATGAACAGCTGGTAGACGGACAGAACGAGCCGTCTTGCAACGCCCAGCTACGGAGCTAACCCTTTGTCACAGATCGAACATCAAGCTGCAGCCCCGAGGCTACCGAGGCTTGTTGACTGTGGACACCTCTTCAAACTTCGCCGCCCCGGACATCTTTTCCTCAGCATGGTCAGAGGTTAGGTTTGGGCAGAGTGAATAATAGAATAACAGTTAGGATGAAATGATCTAAACGTTTTTCATTTTATGAAGTTTGGTTTTGTTGTGTTGAAACTGCATATCTTAGTGCTAGCAGGCTATCAGCAGCAAACGTGATCAGCTTTGTGTTCTTGTGTTTGTGTTTTTAAAGTTAAGAAAAACTTTATTTAAGGGTGATTTAAACACAGAAGGTTGCTCATAACGCGCCGTCCGCGCTTATGCAGTTTAACCCTGTTTATTGACCCTGTATTTTAAAGGTATGTGTTTGGTCTGGTGCTAAGCTAAGCTATCGACCTCCTTTGTTAGCTTAACTGCTAACAGCTTTAGAACACGTGCTCACAACAGAATATTTAACAGAAAGGTTGTTAGTTTTCAAGTTGGTGAATAATAGTCTCTAAACATTATTCTACTAAATCTGATAACTAAGTAAACACCATTAAGCCCCATTTCTCCAGAAAGATTTGGCTCTTTTCCAAATATTCCCTTAATAATATTTCTTCAAATATTATTTTAATAAATAAAGGCAACTAATGAGACACCATTGAGAAATTAGTCATCCAGAAGGTTGGTTTTATTCAGCAGATCATTCTTTAAAACATTATTTTATTAAAATAATATTTTATCTGATCTTGCGTTGTGAATGGTTGTCTAACGTTTGCTGATTATTGCCTAAGTTGGTTCCAAGACTAACTTAACTTCACTTCCAGTTTCTTCAAGATAATCCTTGGTTCTCAAACATAAACATTGCATGGTAATGTTGCATCACTCTTTCGGTTATGATTTTCAATCATCTTTAATCAACTTGTTTATATTGTACATAGCCCATTAGTCTTCCCTATTCTTTAATTCTGCTTGGTAGTTTAGTTGGATTGTTTAAGCATAGTAGAGAGTTTGTTGATTGAAATATGTTTGACTTTGAGTTGACTTATTTTTGTTAATAAATTCTTGTATTTTAAGAAATTTTGTGAATTCATTCCATGTGTGTACAGAGTTTATGCTGTTCAATAATGTCAGAGCTTGGCTCACACCTTTCAACTTTGTCCTAATACCATCGCCTTACTGGGCTGGTATTCACAGGACAACCCTTAACAGACCGAAATATTATTTGATAAAATATTAATATTAAATATTAAATAATATTGTCAGATTAATAATCACAACATAAGTGAGAGTTCAAAGCTTTAATTTAAAATGGGAGAGATAATTATCCAAACTAAAAGAGCCTGATTGGGAGATATGATCCTCACTTTAATTACATCTTATCATTGAGCATGTAACACATTATGATTTGCCTTTTTTTGTCTTCATCCCCTTTTCTTCTTTTAAGTATATTTTATATTCCCATGGCAAACAGGCTCTAGGTGATGGGTCAGACAAAGAGCGGTTCAAGAATCCTTCATGAGGACCATTAAATCGAGGCACGTGACGTCGCCCGGTACGGCGGAGCCGGGGTCCCACCCTGGAGCCAGGCCTGGGGTCGGGACTCGCCGGAGAGCGCCTGGTGGCCGGGTTGGTCCTCGCGGGACCCGGCCAGGCCAAGCCCGAACGAGAGACGCGAGGCCATCCCCCAGGCGGCCCACCACCTGCAGGGGGAACCGTGAGGGACCGGTGCAAAGAGGATTTGGTGGCGGACGAAGGTGGAGACCTCAGCGGCCTGATCCCCGGATGCTTAGGCTGGCTCTAGGGACGTGGAATGTTACTTCGCTGGGGGGGGAAGGAGCTTGAGCTTGTGCAGGAGGTCGAGAGATATCGACTAGAAATAGTCGGGATCGCCTCCACTCACAGCGTGGGCTGTGGAACCCATCTCCTTGAGAGGGGCTGGAGTCTCTTCTACTCTGGAGTGGCCCACGGGGAGAGGCAGCGGGCTAGGGTGGGTTTGCTTGTTGCCCCCCAGCTCAGCCGTCTCGTGTTGAGGTTTACCCCGGTGGATGAGAGGGACGCATCCCTGCACCTTCGGGTCGGGGATAGGTCTCTGACTGTCGTTTCGGCCTACGGGGCGAGCGGTAATGCGGAGTACCCGGTCTTCTTGGTGTCGGGGGTGCTGGATAGTGCCCCTCCCGGGGACTCCATTATTCTGCTGGGGGACTTCAACGCCCATGTGGGAAACGACAGTGACACCTGGAGAGGCGTGATCGGGAGGAATGGCCTCCCCGATCTGAATCCGAGTGGTGTTTTGTTATTGGACTTCTGTGCTAGTCACGGATTGTCCATAATGAACACCATGTTCAAGCATAAGGGTGTCCATCAGTGCACTTGGCACCAGGACACCCTAGGCAGGAGGTCAATGATCGACTTTGTTGTCGTATCATCAGACCTTCGGCCGCATGATTTCGACACTCGGGTAAAGAGAGGGGCTGAGCTGTCCACTGATCACCACCTGGTGGTGAGTTGGATCCGCTGGAGGAAGAGAAAGCCAGACAGACTTGGCAGGCCCAAGCGCATAGTGAGGGTCTGCTGGGAATGCCTGGCGGAGCCCTCGGCGAGGGATGTATTGAACTCCCACCTCCGGGTGAGCTTTGACCAGATTCCGGGGATGTTGGAGACATAGAGTCCGAGTGGACCATGTTCTCCGCATCTATTGTCGATGCTGCTGCCCGTAGCTGCGGCCGTAAGGTCTGTGGTGCCTGTCGCGGCGGCAATCCCAGAACCCGGTGGTGGACACCGGCAGTAAGGGATGCTGTCAAGCTGAAAAAGGAGTCCTATCGGCTGTGGTTGGCTTGTGGGACTCCTGAGGCAGCTGACGGGTACCGTGAGGCCAAGCGTGTTGCGGCCCGGGCTGTGGCAGAGGCAAAAACTCGGGCCTGGGAGGAGTTCGGTGAGGCCATGGAGAAGGACAACCGGTCGGCCTCGAAGCGATTCTAGCAAACCGTCCGGCGCCTCAGGAGGGGGAAGCAGTGCTTTGCCAACACTGTTTATAGTGGGGGTGGGAGGCTGCTGACCTCGTCTGGGGACATTATCGGGCGGTGGAAGGAGTACTTCGAGGATCTCCTCAATCCTGCCATCATGCATTCCCTAGTGGAAACAGAGGCTGGGGACTTGGGGTTGGACTCTTTAATCACCCAGGCTGAAGTCACCGAGGTGGTTAAAAAGCTTCGCGGTGGCAAGGCTTCGGGGGTGATGAGATGCGCCCTGAGTACCTCAAATCTTTGGATGTTGTGGGGCTGTCATGGTTGACACGCCTCTTCAACATTGCAGGGCGGTCGGGGACAGTGCCTCTGGACTGGCAGACCGGGGTGGTGGTCCCCCTTCATAAGAGGGGGACCGGAGGGTGTGTTCCAACTACAGGGGGATCACACTCCTCAGCCTCCCTGGTAAGGCCTACACCAAAAAGGGTATTGGGAGGAGAGTCCGGCCGATAGTGGACCTAACTCGCTTCAGGAGGAGCAGTGTGTTGGTTTCATTCCCGGCCATGGAACATTGGACCAGCTCTATACCCTCTACAGGGTACTTGGGCTCATGGGGAGTTTGCCCAACCGGTTCACATCGTGTGTTTTTGTGGACCTGGAGAAGGCATTCGACTGTGTCCCTCGTGATGCCTTGGTGTGGGGGTCCTCCAGGAGTATGGAATCGGGGGCCCTTTATTAGGGGCCATCGGTCTCCTGTACGAGCGAGCAGGAGTTTGGTCCGCATTGCCTGGCACTAAGTCGGACTTGTTCCCGGTGGCATGTTGACTCCAGCAAGGCTGCCCTTTGTCACCGGGGTCCTGTTCATAACTTTTATGGACAGGATTTCTAGACGCAGCCAAGGGCCGGAGGGGGTCTGTTTGGGGACCAGTGGATTTCGTCTCTTCTTTGGGCAGATGACGTGGTCCTGCTGCCCCTCTAGCCAAGACCTACAGCATGCGCTGGGGCGGTTCGCAGCCGAGTGTGAAGCGGCTGGATGAAGATCAGCTCCTCCAAGTCAGAGGCCATGGTACTCAACAGGAAAAGGGTGACTTGTCCCCTCTTCAGGTTGGAGGGAGTTCCTGCCTCAAGTGGAGGAGTTCAAGTATCTCGGGGTCTTGTTCACGAGTGAGGGAAGAATGGAGCGGAAGATCGACAGACGGTGCGGCTGCCGCAGTAATGGGGCGCTGTGCTGGTCCGTTGTGGTGAAGAGAGAGCTGAGCCGAAAAGCGAAGCTCTCGATTTTACCGGTCTATCTACATTCCTACCCTCACCTATGGCCATGAACTTTGGGTCATGACCGAAAGAATGAGATCCCGATACAAGCGGCTGAAATGAGCTTCCTCCGTAAGGGTGGCCGGGCACTCCTTAGAGATAGGGTGAGGAGCTCGGGCCATTCGGGAGGGGTTCGGAGTAGAGCCGCTGCTCCTCCACATCGAGAGGAGCCAGTTCAGGTGGCTCGGGCATCTATATCGGATGCCTCCTGGACGCCTTCCTCGGAAGGGTTCCAGGCACGTTCCCACCGGGAGGAGGCCCGGGGACGGCCCCAGGACACGCTGGAGGGACTATGTCTCTCGGCTGGCCTGGGAACGCCTTGGGCTCCCCCCGGAGGAGCTGGAGGAGGTGTCTGGGGAGAGGGACGTCTGGGTGTCTCTGCTGAGTCTGCTGCCCCCGCGACCCGGTTCCGGATAAGCGGAAGACGACAACGAGTATATTTTAGTTTTGCCGTCCTATTATATTTTACGTTACATTGTTTCTGTCTAGTTAACTATGAAAAACTACAGTGATGCTATGGGCCTATCAGAGTGCATGGCATCATAAACACTATAAAATATCAGTTGGTAAAAATCTGGTGGTCTCTGCCAGAAAACTAAAAATAAGATATAATGATCCACATTTGATAAAATGCAGGCAAAAAATGTTTCCCAGACACAGTCAGTCTCCTCTGACGCCCCTCTGATTTCTCAGACCTAAATCCTACAGAAAACATTTAAGTAGACCTGAAGAGATGAGAACACGAGAGAGAAATCATAATTCTGGGTGACCTAGAGAGATTGTGCAAAAATGAATGGTCAAAGATCCTTTCTCTCCGTGCTGAAACCTTCTAAGATTTTACAGAAAACCAAGGGCTGTCCTAAAGGCATCTCAGGATTTTTTTATCAGTTCTTGAAAGGCAAAATTCTTGCTACTAAAGACATGTACATATAATATAATTAAAGGTAAGATTATGCTATTCTGATTAAAGATTAATTTGTTTCGAAGCTAAACATCTTTAAAATGTGTAACACAAGGTCGTTTTTGTTTGCAGCACTCTTACAATTCTATTTTTGTTTCATTTATGATGATTTAAATGTCTGTTTGTTTTGCATAATTGCTTTGCAAGCTTTTGTGTTTCTTTGCAAACGTTTGGTTTGTAGACATTTCATTCAGGGTTTAAAACGTTTTGCCGTCCTTTCTGGTAATTTGACATCTCAGTGGAGTCATTTTGCACATGTTAGGATTATTTTCCATCTCTTTTTCAAATTTGTGCACAGCTATTGCAACTCTGTTTACAGAAGTTCCTTTTGGGGAGCTTATTATTTTACACAAAAGATTTGTTCATTTCCAATCTCATGCATTTGTTTTTTTTTAATATTGCTCTGCGATTTTACTTCTTTGTATCTGTTATGACATTTGCAGCAAAGTTGGTTTCTATCTTGGTCCTTTTGGATATGCAGTCATTCCTTTTGAAAATTAAAATAACACATTTGATACAAAGACTCACAGGAATACACATTGTAGTTTAATTACACAATTCAGTACTGCATAAAAATGACATTTAACATGGCAGAAACATTTATAATGTCAGAAACAGCATCATAGAAATATACATTCGGAAAATTCAAACTCAAAGTTTCTCTGTACTTTCTGCTTATTTAAATGTCAAATAATCATTTGTCTTTGTCAAACACTTTTCTTTCATGAAACTTTAATGAAATATTTTTATCTGATAAAATATTTACATAAACAAAAACATGCATTTGTGATCGTCAGCTTTTGTAAACAATAAGGAAATACTGGCAACATGCAGGATCAACTCAGGTTACAATAAATACAGGAATTGTGCAAAGCTAACATAAATGTCTCCATGTTAAATATCCTAATGAGTTCACACAGTCTCCCACATCTACGCTGTGATGTTGCAGTCACTGTGGCCTCATTCTGCTCTGATTTGATCCTCCCACTGCTCAGATACTATAACTGTTGATCACAGCTTCCAAATAAAAACCTCTCTGCCGTGGCTGAGGAAATCTTGCTCTGTTTAGACTCAGACTGAGAGTCTGCTGCACATGAGCACAACAGCAAACAGGTTCCATCACATCTGCTACCTCAAATAAAACTTCTAGAGGATTCAGCCATGGGTACTGTTCCACTTCAAAAAGGGTTTTTATACAATGGAGGTCCATGGATCACATGGTCCCTGTCACATGACACACTGACATGCTAAATAAATAAATAAAAAACACATCCTGTTGTGTCAAGGTAATTTACCTCCCCTAACCTGAACACATCAGTTTTGATAAGCTTTTGGACACAGACAACATCACTTCTGATGGACTCCAACTTTAAACTGACCGAACAGTCTTTAATCAGTAGAAAATATGACAGCATGGATGTTAGATTGTTTTTCTGACATACACACTTTCATTCTGCACGATTTTTCTGCACATTTTTAGGATCTGTCAAGCTAATATACAGCGAGTGGACTCTGGATCTCAGGACGTCTCACTCCGGCGCCGGATTGATGGGCGGTAGATTTCGCTGTTTAAAGTACTGGGTGACCTGCTGAGGGAGCTCGGCCAGGACAGATTTAGCAAGTGTCTCCTTCGGTGCCTAAGAGGACAAAGGACAATATTGATAAAATCAGGATTGCAGATCAGATGTGCACACGGAGGAACACTAACACTCCACACCACACTGAACCCAGGATCTCCACGGTGAAACATGGTGGTGGCTACATCATGCTGTAGGGATGCTTTTCTTCATCAGCCACAAGGAAGCCAGGACAAAATCAAACGAAGCTAAACATTCAGGTGATGCTACAAAGAAATGGTTCAGATCAAAGTATATTCATGTATTGGAATGGCTCTGTCAAGGTCTAGATCTAAAGCCAACTGTGAATCTTTGGCAAAACTTCAAAACTGATGTTCACAGATGTTCTCCGTCCAATCTGAAAGTGTTAGAAAACAAGGGAAAAACTATAATCTATAGATTAGATGGTAGAGACTAATTGCAACAAAAGGAGGTTCTACATAATATTGATTCAGGAGGGCTGAATAAAAATGCATGTGCCACAAAACTTGTTCCATTATCAAAAAATAAGGCAGAGATAAACAACAAAGTTGGTTCCTCTGAAACTTCATTCATTCATTTCCTAAACCAGCTTCTTTTGTACAGGGTTGCGGGGTGCTGATGTGTATCCCCAGCGGTCTATGGGCGAGAGGCAAAGTACAGGTTGCCAACAGAATACCCCATGCTTAAAGACCCTGGGCCGGGAGTTGAACCCAGGCCCTTCTGGCTGTAAGGCAACGGTGCTACCAACTGCACCATCATGCAGCCCTCCCTGAAACACCCCTTTTGTTTTTTAAACAAAGTGAAAATAATATCATTGCTAGGGTTTACTTCTGTTACTACTGGCTTGACCTGAGCCTCAAGAAGCGATGTAGATGCATAAAAGGTCCAGTTCTGGAAAAGGATTAAAGAGAAAATTATCTGCAGCTAAAAAACCAACTTATTGTTAGAGCTGTCTTATCAGCATGAACAAAATGTGCTTTGCTGCAGGAAGGTCCTGCATTGAAATTACATTTTTATTTATCAGAGCAAATGAACTCTGAGAAATCACTTCTTCAAGGGTAGCTGCAGAGTAACTTAATCTATATCCAACCAGTCAATAACTAAATTAAGGACATGGATTCAAAGGGATCAAAAACTGCAGCAGTACCTGGACAACAGGTACAAACGTGTAGATAAATCAACTACTGCAAAAATATCAGTTATTCAACCTCATGCTGCCCTCAGTGATATGGCTTCTACTAAATTGAGGATCAAAAACAAAATTATTTAAATTTCTTTTAGATTATTAATCAAAATCAGGCCCCTGGTGTTCCTGACTCAAATGTTAAGACTTAGATGTTGTTCCTTGATTACAGAACAACCTTCATCTGTGCGACCATGATTTCACAGCTGTAACTCTCCAACCCTGCTGTTCTTACTCCATAAATACAGAAAACGGAACAGAAAGTTAAAAACTAAAAAGGAAAAGAACACAAGAAGCTGGCTTGACACTTATCCTGGTCTCTCCCATCTTGGAAACTACCAAGTTGCTCCAACATTCCAATTCCTTATATACAGTTTTAATCCTCTAATGATCCTCAGACTGAGACACAATCCTTTATTCCACACTTAAGTGACCTGATAAACTTTAAGCAGATTCAGATAATATGACTTGGGTTTTACTTTGACATGAATGTGTAATACAGAAGAGAAGGAAGCTGCGGCATTTTACATCAGTAACCTTTGTAGCAGGCAGGGAAAAATCCAGGTGAAAATCTTTGACCATATTTGATCTATCTTTCCAACATCCTCACACAAGAAGGAGAACTGCGCTCCACCAGCCAGTTTCTCTTTGATATTTCAGGGTTCCAGATGAAAACATTAAGGTGTTATCCGTTTCTTCTCCCAATCCTCTGAATAGGTTAGACTTTTCATACACTGCTCAGATGGCAGATCTATTCCAATCATGGCTTAAGAATCATCTGAGTAGGCATGTAGGTAGGTATAGAAAGGACAAATACAAATAAACATCTATTTAAAAGGCTTTATACTTGATTGAGTGCTTCTTAGTAATGTAATGTAATTTGTACTCTAGCGACCCCCTCGGGGCCTGGAATTCCTTGTGCAGAATTTCTACCAGGGCCAGTCTGGCAACAGGGCTGCTTAGCTTCTGGTCAATAGAGTCTAAATTGTCAGTGTGGCTCTTGTCTGGTGAGGCGGTGGTACTGGTGGAGCATTCAGAGACCGTGTTCACTTTGATGTTGAAGTGGCTGCTGGTTTCTGTGATTTAACCGTTAAGACTCTCTGGAAAGACTCGTCAATGTAGCTCTGCAGACTATCATCAGCTTCCTCGTCCAGGTTGTCGTTGATGAGGAAAAGGACACGATACTTAATATTTTAATTGCATTTGATATTTGGCTCAGTTTTATTGGCTTGTTTTTCCCTGAGCTGGATAGTCGTTTGTTAGACAACATGTTGTATACTTACGCACCACTCTTGCGAGAACTCAGCACATCCCGTTCCCCCAGGGTTCTGTAATCATTTATTAGTTTGGACAGCTTCACAAGACATGGACTGCAGCTTTGTTATGATTTGGGGTTGTTTGGTTTTTGGTTGCAGGTTTTTCCACATATGTTTCTCACTGTTAAGGTTTTGAATCATGCTTCTGTTTATTATTTTCCTGGTCATGCTTTAGTTTTTGTCTTCTAGTTCATGTTTTGTCAAGTTAGGTTTTTGGATCTGGTTATGCTTTAGTTTCATGTTTTTCTAGTCATGTTTCTATTAGTTTGTATCCTTGAATCTCTGTTTTGCTCCAGTCACGTTTTGTTCTCTCCTGTCTGTCAATCAACTTTATTCGGTTCACCTGCACTAAGCAAATCCGTCTCCTCGTTTCACCTTGTTCTTGTTCTACACATCTGTTCTGTTCATTCCTGGCGGAAACATTTCGGATCATAGGGTGTTGGCTACAACTGTCACATTTCTTGGGTTAAGCCACTCCTGAACCAGAGACAACATCACAAGCGTCTCACCTAGACTGAGTGAAAATGGACTTGACTGATAAGACTCAGATCAGGTTTTAATTGCCAACGGATCCATTCTGTCAGATGGGCTCAAAGATGTTTTCTATAGCAGACTGTAATGCTTGGTCAGTGGGGATTGGGGAAGGAGAAGAAAATATGGATGTTAAACATCACAAATGCTGAAGTTGGTCACAAATGCTGAAGTTCTGATATGATCCCTATTCTGTGCTAAATTTAAAGGCTCACCTTTTATATGGAATCTGGACTGTAAATGTATTCACAATCTATAGTACTACAAATCAGAACTGAAACATTTGTAATACCCAGCTTCTATTGAAATCTGTAAGAAAACTGCAATATGTAGACTGGTCAACAATGGACTAAATTACTATCACTGATAACAGATTTCGATCAAACAAAGGTTTGACTTGTAAAGCCTAAACGTGGGAAAATGCCTACGGTGTCTTTAAAATTCCTCTTGCCAAGATGAAGATGAAAGACACCAGATCCAACAATGCTGACAAGCTGAAAGGCCACTATTAAAGCAACCTCAGCAAATTAAATGCTTCAACAGAGCCACAGGCAAATCCCCTCCATGTCAAGGTGCATCAATGCAATAGTTTAAGCAAAAGGAGCCCCTACCAAGAACAGAGTGCAGATACTGTACATGGACATACTTATCTCTATGTATACTTATATACATCAGTAGGCCCACATTTCTGGATGGAAAAATAAAATTCTAGTGTACTGAAAAAAACTGAATTTTTGTTGTTTCATTAGCTCAATGAAAATTAGCAGAAAGATATCAGTTCACTTTAAATTTAAATTACTGAAGTATATAAACGTACATAAAATGCAATTGTAAGGTGTAACTGTTACCCACTGTTACATGCAGTCCTTGTACAAAGTTTTTTTAAGCTACAACAGCAACAGTAAGACACCAACTCTCTATTTCCTGCGAATGATTAGTAGTAAGTGTGGGAGTACAGGACCTTTGTTCAGATTTCTTCATTTCCTCTCTGTCTCAGATTAATTCCTGCCCCTTTCTTTCGGTTCATTTTGTTTCTCTTGCCCTTTGCCCTCCCACCAAAAGCATCGAATGAAGCCAGTAAACACTGTCTGTTCCTCCTACTATACTGGAAGTTTGTTCACCCACTGACAGCCCACACACACATACACATACACACACTTACACAGAGGAACAAGACAAAAACCAACAATGCACTAATGAGTCCTCCTGCGGATCGCCTGAAAATAAGTATGCTCCAACATCTTTCCTCACCTGCAGCACATATGTACGAACCTTCATTAATATAAACGCAGCTCAGAAACCCATCAGCTCGGAGCCCGCTTGCAGCGTCTCTGCCAAGGGCGAGATAACCGAGTAGGAACCCTCAAACAGCAGAGTCTCTATGCTTTGTGTGTGTTGTGTGCGTGATAAAACACAAAATGCAAAGCAACAGGCTGCCATTTACACACAGGCAGCAGGACATTGTGTCATCAAATGAGGGACAGTTAAAACCGAGGCAAAATAAGGCAGCAATATTCAAACATTAGTTGGTAAAAGGGCCATCAATCCCCACTGGAGGTGTTAAGTTTGGGGTTTTATTTGAATGCTTTCTTTAAAAGGTTATGTACTTTTTTGTTTTCAATCTAATTCTTCCTTCACAGATGTTGTATGTACTGCTGCCACGTAAAGCCTGAGGACCAAAAGAGCGAGAGTCGTAAGTTTGACATGCGCAAATAAAAGTCTATGTTTTGCAAATAACAAAAATTAGTCATTTTAATCAAAAAAAGTTTTTTCAAACAATTTTTTTCTCTCCCCAAAATAAAATATTCCATAAAAAAAAATTGTTACAACTCTGAAAGTTTTGATCACAACTTAATATTTTTTGATTGAGATTAGTTTTTTTTTTATTGAATATTCCAAAGGTTTTGACCACAATTTATTTTTTTGATTGAGATTAGTTTTTTGTTTGATTGAATAATATTGAGACAAATTTACCTCCATAAGCAAGAATGTCCAGAGTTCATTGCTAAAGGTCAGCAGTGGTAAATTCAAGTCAAGATGTTATAAAAACCACATGGTCTGGTTGATGCTTTCCATTAGGAATTCAGAGCTGAAAACAGCTTCAGCATCAACTATTATTGCTGAGAATGATCACAAGGCAGACAGACTGTAAGAAGCTCAGTCCTTCCACTTAGCATTACTGTGCCTGCAACCACAGCAAAGCCTATACCGGGGGTCTGCAACCTGCAGCTCCAAAGTCGCACGTTGCTCTTTAGACCCTCCACGGTTCTTCAGAACTTTGGCCTAAAATGTTTGCTGAGAAATGTATTTTAACATAGAAGTCAACTGGATCCAATGTTGTGACCATATAAGGAGTTGTTTTTTGCCAAGGAATGGTGGCCTGGGCCATTTTTGGAAGCACTGGGGGTTCTTGGCTTTGGGTCTTTCTCTTACCAGTTCTTGCCCCACCCCTTAGTGTATGGTAGTATTAGGGAACTGTGTGGACTCTACTCTTTATCCTTTTTGGATAAAGAGCTGACTGCTGACTGCACTCAGTGGAGAGTATGCATACAATGTTAATATACGTTTTTCTGATCCAATATAGTTTGAATGTTTTTTTTCACGCTATATTTACATAAAATTTCCGTAACATTTTTTTTATTTGTTTTGTCATTGCAAAATTCTTATTTCTTCATTTTTCATAAAGTTGGTAAGTTTCATTCAAGAAAAAGGTTTTTTGTCTTCTAGTAAAGGTTTGACTTTTTTTTTATTCTCAAACTTATTTTGTGACATTTTAAACTTTCTTGTGAAGTTACCTAAAGGGCCTGTTAATTATTTTAAAAAATAATGACTAAGGCTATACACAAATAGTTCAAAATCTAAAATATTTGGTGTTTAAGTCTGACCCTGGTAACTCTACACTAAACAGAGCTTCTGTAAAACACAGTTTGAGAGAGTAGAAACATTATTATTTTTTTAAATAAAATGGTAAATGGACTGAACTTATATAGCGCTTTTCCAGTCATACAGACCGCTCAAAGCGCTTTACACTGAAGCCACATTCACCCATTCGCACTCACTAACGCTCACACATTTATACACCGATGCGCAGATCGGTAGGCAACTTGAGGTTAAATGCCTTGCCCAGGGGCACATCGACATATGGCAGGAGGAAGCTGGAATCGAACCCACAACCTTCTGATTGCAAGACAACTACTCTTCCTACTAAGCCACAGTCGCCTAAAAAGGGACCAATATATGGACTAGCCAAGCATAAACTGAAATATTCTACACAGATTATTTTAAACACTGTTTATAAAAATCCTTAATTTTTCACCCAGCTGTGTTTTTTTATTACTGTAAAACAAATAACACCACTAGCTGGTTACTTGTCCGGTATGGCTGATTATTAGCTGCAAACTTTTTGGAACAATAAGCTTTTTGAATTCTCCAGAATAACACACACAGGACTGTCACCCAGTGGTACAATTTTTCTTATAACTTAAACATTTTTAGCAACAAACTAAACTTAAAATCATATGTTTACAATTGTTATAGTGAACTAATAAAACATCTTTAATGGGCAAACTTCAAATCATATTAATGAAGCACCATACAAGTAGCAAAAATGTGAGAAGAAGCTTCCATTAATAACTGTTATCCTGAAAAGCCGTTGTTATAGTAAATGGCTCCTTCGAGGTTTTATTAGCTCAGAGCTTAGAAAGATCCATCAAAGATGGAGCAGCTGGAGTCTGAGAAAAATTAACCAATACTCACGTTACGGAAATCCCTGAAGGGGACAAACTGCACAATGTCCCGGAGAGCCTCCTCTCCTGTGTTGGACCTCAGAACACTGGCATCACCATCCAAAAACTCCATGGCAGCAAAGTCTGCGTTACCAACACCGATGATGATGATGGACATTGGCAACTTAGAGGCCTGAACGATGGCGTGGCGTGTCTCATCCATGTCACTGATGACACCATCTGTTATGATGAGGAGAGTGAAGTACTGCTACAGAGGGACATCAGAGAAGATGAAAAGGGGGGAAAGTGCAAGAGAATCAACATGTAAGAAATGTTGTCTTAAATTTTTTTTTACAAAGTCATAAATTTGTACACCAATCATCACTTTGTGCAAAGACTACTTAGCATATTAGATTTTTAGATTAGATTTGGTATGACAGACATTCTTGCTTGCTTTTTTTTGCCGATGAAACTTAAAATTAAATATAAATCCTGAAATTAAGATCCTCCTTGGGCTAATTAACTACATGTTCCCTTATCAAATCGGTTAATTTTATATATTTAAGGACTTGAAAACATTAACAGATTATAAGATTGGTAAAAAAAAAAGGGGGGAATGTTAACTCTAACCTAGCCTTGAAAATTCTTGACACTGTGACTCACAGCATCAAATAAAAAGCTGTTTTTAGGGGAAGGCGGAGCCAGTAGCTCAAACATCAATCAAGTTACTGCGGCACAAACAGCAGCTGCAGACTCGCTGATAGTAACATACCTACTCCCAAATATTATTATCCTGCAGCATGGTGGACCCAATAAAGGCAGGAGGTAGGCAGGATCGTGTTAAAATTAGTACATTTAATGTAAACTGAAAATCCAAGAAAAGCTTTAAAAACAACAAAATGAGAGCTTTGCAGGAAACAGAAGAATCCAACAATGATTAAATACAAATTAGGAGTATAAATAATCTGGAGATGATTGCATGAACAAGGAACAGGTGAGTGATTGACTGAGGTGTAGCAGCTGTGGGAGAACTTGAACTGGATCAGCCGAGGGCAACTGAGTGTAAATATTTAGACTAAACACTGACGGATATTGAAGGAAAAACTAAGATATTAACTGAATAAAAGTGAACACAGAAAGTCAGTCAGTCATTTTCTACCGCCTGTTCCATAGTGGGTGGTGGGGGAGCTGGTGCCTATCTCGAGCAGTCTATGGGCGAGAGGCGGGCTACACCCTGGACAGGTCGCCAGTCCATCGCAGGGCAACACACAAACAACCATGCACACACTCATTCATACACCTAAGGGTAATTTAGAGTGACCAATTAACCTAACAGGCATGTCTTTGGACTGTGGGAGGAAGCCGGAGTACCAGGGGAGAACCCACGCATGCACGGGGAGAACATGCAAACTCCATGCAGAAAGACCCCCAGCCGGAAATCGAACCCAGGACCTTCTTGCTGAAGGCAACAGTGCTACCAACTGTGCTGAACACAGAAAGTGAATTACAAAAAAAAACAGAACACTACAAATACAGAACAAACAAAACACCAAAGAAAACCAATGGCCCAACAGATCATTAATAAGTATTTTCTATATTAAAAACATTTTGCTGTAGCAGGAATAATTTTAATTTATGGTTTAATGAATTGTGATGAGTTATATTTTAGTATCAACCTTCCTTACCACACACAGCAATATTTAGCAAACTCTAACCCTAACCCTAAAGTATTTTAGAAGCTAGATGAATGTAAACCATTCTAAAAGAAACTGACTGAAACAGATTGCTAATTTTCTTCATAAAGGGGTGGCCCATTTAGGGTTAATGGGATTTACCTCTGAGACTTCACAATAAGAGCCCAGGGGGAAGCTTCATATCTAGGGTTAGTGGTAGAGGTAACATGTAAAAGTGGGCTTCGTTGAAGGGGACATTGTGCAATGTCAATTTTGCTTTGTTAAATGTAAGCTAATGTTTTGTCTGATTATGTTTTTTTTTTTTGGTTACTAAAGGCAGATATTAAAAACCATTTGTTTCTTACAGTGTTGCTCAAATTAACTCTGGCTCAGTTGCTGAAAGAACAGTTTTCTGGATGATCAAGAACTTTAAGGTGACAAGTTCAACCGCAGAGAAAAGGTTGTCTTGAAGAAGCTATGTCAACGTTTTGTACTTTCTTCTATGGAGTAATGCATAACAGAATTGAGTAGCCACCAGTGCAGAGCTTGGTCAGTGATAGCATCTAGTGTGTCTGAGTAAGTCAGCAGACACACTGAGGTTTAAACTTTTAAGACAACAGTATTGTGTCCATGAAAACCATTCAAAACACTGGCTTTCTATCAGAAGTATGAGACTGGTGTAGAGTTTGTTTCTTTGATGAATATTTCTTCTGATTTATTGGGACATCTGATAAACAAAAGGTAAGGGTTACAATGAGAATTGTGTGGAGCCAAAAGTGGAACATCTTCAGTGTGGGGTTTGCTTCTCATCGAAGGCAGTGGGCTTCCTCTCTGCTCAAGAATTCTGGCATGAACTAAGAGTGGGATCAAAGCATCCTCCAAAACCATAGTTCAACAATACAGGAACAGTCTGGAGATGAGCAGGAGACTCGCCAGATCTAAACCCCACGTTTGGTAAAAAAAAAAAAAAAAAAAAAAAAACAGGTGGAGAAACAAAAGCCAACAAACCAGGATCCACTCCAAGCACTAGAAAGACAAGACTGGGCCACCATCAGTCAAAGGGAAAATGTAGAACTTATTTAAGTGAAGGTTGTACACCATAAATGCTGATAACATTCACAGAAGTGTGACATATTTGCAAACAAATGCCTATAAAACTTGTTAAATGTTTCTAAATCATTCATAGAGACATGCCAAACTGTATTAAAGCAAACAACCGTGACTTACGTTTCACTGCCTCAACTTTTGTCCATGACTGCACATCATATGGGTTTTATTTCTGTTGACTTATCGACACAAACACAAACAGACATCAGCTGTACTGGAACGCAAACTGAGGTGTAAGGATAAGAATAGACAATGTGAAAACACAAGCTGTCTTTACTTGGAAGAAAGTCACACTTCTGTGTGACACACAGACACACACACAGCAGAGGGAGGACTCTGAAGCCAGTCTCATTAATGTGCTCGTAGCAGCACTCATTAGAGAATCATTATCACACAAATACACAGGGTCGCTCACACACCAGGACATGCAGAGACCGCATTGGCCTGCAGCCTGTGTGTGCAGTGTGTGTGTGTGTGTTGATAGCAGGAGCATCTCTGTGTAAGCTCACGCTGTCTCCAGTCACAGGTTCTCATTAGCTGAAGAACAGAAAAGGCAAGGCTGAGCAGCAGCATATTTGTGCAGCCTAAAACCAACCCAGCCACCTTTTCCAACACACACTGGTCCAAACACAACCCCAGCAGGATGTCCAAACATACGCACACACAGTGCAGCTGCCCTCTCTCAATGTATGTTACTCATTCTTATGTTTGAACTCACTGTAATATAAAACAAGAAAAGGGTCTGCAATCATTTACTTGTAGAGACAAAAGCATCCTGGCACACATCACACAGACGAGTACAATTCTCTGTACGTCTCTGTTCACCACAGGGTGACAGGGTACTATTAGGGACAAAAAGCACCGTGGGAGCATAATGATACCCAGCTACTGTGCTCTTTTCAGATACATTCAGGAGACATGCTGCTTTATATGTGCCAGAGCCGAACTTTTTTTAAAAAATTTGTTCAACGTGTCTAGATTCAAAGCTTCTGAGAGAGTCATATATCTGCAGGAACATCAGGCTGATGTCACAGAATCCTGATTTAGAAAAAAAAAACATTGTCCAAGATTTGGGAGATGCTGAACGTGTTGTAATTGCATTCTTTATCACCGGCTAGTAAGGTGACCCAGGTAGTGATGACAACACCATTGCTACACCATGGATTAAAACCTAAAGTTCCACCTTAAATTATTTAACCCTCCTACTGCCAATTGGGTTTGTTGGCAAAATAAAAAAATGTTCAGGTGTTTGTAATAAACAATGTACACAAAGAGTTGAAATTAGGAAACAAAACTAATTTGACAGTTTTAATACTAAATCCTACTGTAAAAAGCTATCACAGTCTGAATACAGTTCTTCATAAAAGCCCACAATGACAAATCAATCGTGAGTTCATTGGTTGCATCGGGTGTGGTTGAGATACAGAACTTCTGATACCTTGGACGGTTGACAGACACATTTCTTTGCATGTTAGAAATATGTTTGAGTTCAAAAAGTTCAGAGCACAGACCACTGCTTTGCACAAACAAGAAAATAGATTTTTTTTAAAAGCAGCAAATGCCCTTAATATACAAAGAGATACAGCTGAAAACATAGTTTGCATGTTTAAAGCTGAAGAAACAGAGGCTACAACACCTGGTTGCAGAAAGAGGAAGAAAATAAATTTGAATTGCTCAGACTGAATCTGTATTTGCATAATTTGAAATTAAATGCATTGCTTTGGAAATGAATTTCACTAAACTGAAACTGAATTTAATGGTTTGAAACTGAATTTGTTCGCTTTGAAAATTGCTTTGCTATGTATTGAAAATTTGGTTTGATTACTTTCAATTTCAGTTCCAAAATTCAGTTTTTTGTGTCACACATCTTTTTGTGCCCTTAAAGCCACAGATTAATCAAACACAGATGTACTGATTCAAAGATGTCATTCACTATCGCTGTGTCCAGGATTAGGGGCTGCATCCTTTGTAGGTCGCATTTGTAGGCCGATTACGTCATGGTGAGGCGACCAAGGCTATACAACGACGAATGCATCCTTCTTTTCCCCAGATTTGAAGGATGGGTCCAGTGTATCCTTCATGGCCCACCCTATCCCATGATTAATTGCGGGTCGAAATAGATTGTTCAAACGGAAGTAGCAAAGGCAGGTTTATCAAGATATCGCTTAATTGCACACGTGCACTTTCATGTTCGGAGATGCCTCGCCTCGCTGTCAGCTGACCGGGTGGTTGAGATACGCTAAACCCTGAGAGAACAGCTGACTCCCGGGATATTGTTTTCAAACTCCCGCGGTGCTACCCCAATGAGTGGAAGTTAAACAGATATAATTCAGTTAGATGATATCTAATATTAATGTTTGGTTTATTTATTATAATTATAATAAGAAGAACTTTGTTCCTAAAGTTAATATGTTAGTGTTTTTGTTGTTAAAAGCTTTACAAGTAAATTAAACAAATGGTATTTGTCATCAATGTATTTTATCCACATTTTATAAATCTATGAACACAAAAATTATTTAGAACATTTTAAATGGCTGAATAATGAACAAGATTATAAAACAAGAACATCTTAAACAAAACAGGCTTATAAGCCATCAGAAATAAAAAGGGTAAATAAAAACCATGTAGTTATTTGCAGTGCAGACAGCGGTATTAACGTTAATCGATGAATCTGTGTTTGATTAATCTGTGGCTTTCCTCAAGGACCTGGATGTGTGACAAAAAAAACTGAATTTTGGAACTGAAATTGAATTTCAGACCTGAAAATGAAAGTAGTCCAACAGAATTTTTAACACAACGAAATACATTTTAAAAGCAAAGTAATTCAGTTTCAAACCATTAAATTTAGTTTCAGTTTGTTGAAATACATTTTGAAACCAATGATTTTATATCAAATCACATTCACACAGATTCAGTCTGAGCAATTCAAATTCAGTTTCTGATGGCACAAGTTTCTGCCCATAAACGGCTGCCACCAGATTCCTGAAGAGGCAGGCTGTCAATAACCCCCGACTGACCTGCAGCAACACTTTGTAGCAGCAGTCACTGAGGTTTGTTGCGCAGAAAGACTTAAGGGCTCCATGCAGGAACTCCAAGACATACACTAGGCATGTAAAAATATGAACACGTTATATTACTGTGAGTAAAATTATCATGGTTATTGAAATTATCATGGTTTCGGAAAAATGTGTTAAAAATATGCACAATGTGTTATTACAGGCTGAAGGTAATTCACTGAGTCTGAAGCTAGCAGCAAAAATATAGTTAACATCGCTGTCATCATTGTTGTGATTAGTAGCAGTAGTACTAGTAGTAGCACTCTAAATTTAGAGCTTTCACCTGAACCAAATGAGTAGATCATTACCTGGCTCCTGTACAGAAACCCTGAGGAGGTAGTTCTGCCATTTTAATCAGCTGTGTTGACGCAGAACCCCATTTAAGACATGAAGAACACCAACCCTTGAAGACTGGAGTTGGACACCCCTAGTCTTTGACAAGATATTTAACCCCACAGGTGCATGTGTCTGCAGTGCAGACTCTGCACTCATGTATGAGTGCAAGTATGGTAGAGAAATGGGCTCAGAGTGTATACCTAAATGTGTTACAATCCATACTGAGCTGAACCTGAGAGGATGTATCATACTGTTACATACAGTATGTGCATTTCATCGATCCTAGACAGTAAACTTATAGAAGAAAATTAGGCTTCCTAATCCTGATGTTAGGCTAAAAATATATGAAAAGCCTAGTAAGTGTTTCGGCTGCACAGCAGTGTAACAAAAAACATGATAGGAAAGCCAAACATGTGTGTCCCCATAGCAATAGGAGTGGATAAATTAGGAGTAAAAGCTCCCCTGATAAATGTGCACTGACAGCTTTTGTGTTACTGGCTAGTAAACAAAACATAGTGTCATGTTTGCTTTTCTTTGGTGTGATTTGCCCTAAGACATAACAATCTGGTTATTAAATCACTAAAAGGAGAAGAAAACAAAGCAAGAAAAGTATCACAGAGAGGTTTATAAAGAACAAATATGTACATGCCTCCTATAGGTCTATATTCAGTAAACTTAAACAGTAAAGTTTAAAGATCAGTGTAGGGATCAAACCTGAAGCATGATGTGAAGAGACAGGCAGGAAAAGAATACTGTGAAATAATCACCAATCTGTGAAGTTTTAAACTTTTTCTCACTGCAGAGAAGAGTAAAAGACTTAAACCAGCATCAACAATATCATTTTGAAGGAGAGAAGCTGGGTCTGCGAAGCTGAAATTATCCCTGCCATCCCTAAACCTTTCAAAAAGGTTTAGATCAGGGGAACATGCAGGATGGTTTAAAAGAGGGATGGTATTCTCCAAGAGGAAGTCCACTGTCAGATGGTGGTTGTGAACTGAGCTGGTTCTGTGGTCGTTTAAACGAAAACTGGTTCTTTGCTGTGTGTTTATGGAACCTGTAATAAACTGGATTCAGCACCAACTTTGGTCTCGCAATAAAACTGGTTTAATTAAAAAAAACCACAATCAAGGTTAATAGTGTTGTCACAAGCTTTTTATAAGAACTGCTTGTTTTTTGATATATCAAACTGGAATTGTCATCTTTTCCTCTGAGAAACTAAAGAGCCTAACACAGCATTACCTTTCAGCACTGCTCTACTGTCAAGATCGTCTGCTCCTTAAAAAAATGTATCAATGGCTGCAGTCCAATGTAAACTGATGGTGAAAACTGATATGCATCAAGGGACATGCCACGTGTTCCTGATGACATTTTGACTTAGGTCATTACATCACTTGTATGTATGTGTAACAAATTAAGAATGAGATGATTTGGTCAGAGTCAAAATGGTAAGTTCTTGTTGCTGATAGAAAATCAGCAGAAAGAAACCATTAACAATAAAAACAAATAATCCAGTTCTCGTCACTAATAATACAGAAGGACGTTTGAGTATTGCCTGGCTGACCGAGCAGAACAAATCCCAATTTAAATATAAAGATCCACCTGTACACTGATGATGGACATGTGTGCTGACAGAGACAGGAACTGTCACAGAATGAAGTGATGCATGGCTGTGTTTAGAAATATTTATGGTACTGGTTTCAGCAGCTGTCTGGAAATACACCGCTCAGCCAGAGGCAGAGTCTGCCAGCTGATCCTAAAATTCTACCTGAATATTTGCACATTTTAAAATATAAAACAACACAGGTGAGCTGCTGTTACCCACCGCTGCTTTCTCCTGCTGAAGCGCCTGAGCGGCAAAGCGAGCAACGTGGTTGATGATTGGAGCAAAGTTTGTCGGCCCATAGAAGCGAATGTGAGGGAGACAGGCAGAGTAAGCCTGGGCGATGCCCTCCACACCTGAACATGCAGAGTGACACAAGAAAGAGTGAAATGTCGAAAATACACACAGACAGAAAATAAGGATGCGTATAATGTGGGGAGTAATTTTTTTGTCAACAGAGCTGCTTCATGAACACATCAACTGCAGCGGCAAGAATCAGGCATTTCAATGCATTAAAGAAAATATATTTTAATACATTAGTTTAATGTAATAAAAGGTTGCATGTTGTACTTATTAATAAAAGTTTAATATAATAATGGTTAATAATGGTAAATATGGTTCTAAATACAACCAAGGTATGGTAAATACCATCTCTAAATGCTCAACACGTTGAACCTTGAAGCAGACAGGCTACAACAGCAGAAGACCACACCAGGTGCCACTTCTATCAGCTAAGAACAGGAAACTGAGGCTACAATTCACACAGACTCATTAAGACTGGACAATAACAGATTGGAAAGACATTGCTGGGTCTACTGACTCTCAATTTCTGGTGCATCATTCAGATGGCAGGATTAGAATGTGGTTTAAACCACATGAAAGCTGGGATTCATGGTGCCTGATTTCAGTGGTTCCAGCTGCTAACGGTGGTGTAATGGTGTGGGGGATATTTTCTCAGCACACGTCGGGCCCGTTAGCACACCCACAGCCTACCTATTACTGCTGACCTATACCATTCGTTTATTACCACAGTGCACCAGTCTTCTGATGGCTACTTCCAACACGATAACGCCACAAATGACAATGAGCTCACTGTAGTCCAATGACCTCCACAGTCACCAGATCTCAACCCAAAAGAGCACCTTTTGGTGCTCTTTTGGGTTGAGATTTGGGTTGAGATTTCCTGGTTCATTATGTATCTGCCAAATTAAAATTGCATGTTCTCTTATCTTTCCCATTTTGAAGAGTGACCAAGACACATGAGCCTCTGTATCACACCATATTTAGGGATACACATCCACTGAAACCGACAGAGATGGATTACTAATTGAAGCTTTTTAGGGAATTTCTGTCTTAAAATTAAAGGTTGGAATTTTTTAAAACCTTTAAGTGTGAGATTAGGCTGCAGGAATACAAAAATACGTATTTTAAGCTTTTCTCCACATTCCAATAAAGTTGAGGGGAATGTAAAAAAAATAAATTAGGTAGAACTTTATTATTTAAAGTTGCATCAGGGTCACTTTTACAACACAAAATAACTCACCATAGCAAAAGGGATTAGTGGGATTGAAGTTGATGGCAAATTCATGTGATACCTGCAGAGACAAGAAAAACATTAAGTTATTGTTCATCCTTCATCAAACTGGAGAACATTGCTAAGAAACCCACACCTTCCACCTCCCTCCCATCATGTCTCTGTGTATGCCTTCTATGTCCTTTTCATCATCTCAGCTCCATGGCAACACAGATAGGTTGACAGTTGCGTAATCATCTGAATATGCATGCACAATGTGTATAATTTTATCTGTGTGTGCAAGGAGCATCTTTGGCTTACGCTTTAACTGTAAATGCACCGCTGATAAGCCACCCTCCCCTCGCGCTGCACACGCCCGTGTTTAACACACAAACATAAAAACTACATCACCATCCAAACGTGTGTACCTTCCAGTCTGGTGGGAGTTGGGCTCCAAATCCCAGTGCAGGAAACATTTTGTCACTGAGGAGGAAACCATGACAACAGATTGCAACATTAGTTCAGTCTTTTTTTTTTTCTTGCTTTTTGTTCATTCAAATGTATTACCAAACACTTTTTTTAACTATATTAACTATATATATTATACAGTTCCCAGAGAACTGTATAATGGCTCGACATTCCCACCACAAAAAAGCGAAAGGCATTGTGAAGATGACCAGCGTCTTGAGGGCATGACTCCAAATGTAACGTACAAAGCCAGAAAAAACCAAACAGAGACAAAGAGCATAATTTTTGCTACATGTTCATCCAGGAGAACCTAATGCTGCAAGTCACTGACTCGATGGGATCTGCTGGGTTTCCTTAGATAGAAAAACTTTTTAATCAATTTGAATAATAAACTGAATCTGACTGCACTGTTTAATAGTTAGGATTAATTGGAATGTATAAACCCCGACTTGAAATCTGTATGAATGGATTGGATTGACCTTGTAAAGTGCCTTGAGACGATGTGTTGTGAATTAGCGCTATATAAATAAACTGAATTGAATTAAATGGAAATGTTTGGCCAATACCTGTCTAGAGTGTATCCTGCCTCTCGCCCATAGACTGCTGGAGATAGGCACCAGCTCCCCCGCGACCCACTATGGAATAAGCGGTAGAAAATGACTGACTGACTGTTTGGCCAATAGACCATTATTGGCCAATTGGCGAATAGAATGGAGCGGGAGATCGACAGGTTAGAACATGTTCTCCACATCCATTGTCGATGCCGCTGCCTGTAGCTGTGGCCGTAAGGTCTGCAGTGCCTGTCGCATCTGCAATCCCCGAACCCGGTGGTGGACACCGGCAGTAAGGGATGCTGTCAAGCTGAAGAAGGAACCCTATCGGTTGTGGTTGGATTTTGGGACTCCTGAGGCGGCTGACAGGTACAGTGAGGCCAAGCGTACCCGGACTGTGGCAGAGGCAAAAACTCAGACCCGGGAGGAGTTCAGTGAGGCCATGGAGAAGGACTACCGGTTGGCCTCGGAGTGATTCTGGCAAACTGTCTGGCGCCTCTGGAGGGGGAAGCAGTGCTTCGCCAACACTGTTTACAGTGGGGGTGGGGAGCTGCTGACCTCGACTGGGGACATTATCGGGCGGTGGAAGGAGTACTTCAAGGATCTCCTCAATCCTGCCGTCACGCATTCCCTGGTGGAAGCAGAGGCTGGGGACGCGGGGTTGGACTCTTTCATCACCCAGGCTGAAGTCACCGAGGTGGTTAAAAAGCTCCACAGTGACAGGGCTTCGGGGGTGGATGAGATCTGCCCTGAGAACCTCAAGTCTCTGGATGTTGTGGGGCTGTCACGGTTGACACGCCTCTTCAAAGTTGTGTGGCGGTCGGGGACAGTGCCTCTGGACTGGCAGAATGGGTTGGTGGTCCACCTTCATAAGAAGGGTGACCGGAGGGTGTGTTGCAACTAAAGGGGGATCACACTCCTCAGCCTACCTGGTAAGGCCTACGCCAGGGTATTGGAGAGGAGAGTCCGGCCAATAGTCAAACCTCGGCTTCAGGAGTAGCAGTGTGGTTTTCGTCCCGGCTGTGGAAAACTGGATCAGCTCTATACCCTCTACAGGGTACTCGAGGGTTCATGGGAGTTTGCCTAACCGGTCCACATGTGTTTTGTGGACCTGGAGAAGGCATTCGGCTGTGTCCCTCGTGGTGCCCTGTGGGGGGTACTCCAGGAGTACGGAGTCGGGGGCCCTTTATTAGGGGCCATCCGGTCTCTGTACAAGCGGAGCCAGAGTTTGGTCTGCATTGCCGGCACTAAGTCGGACCTGTTCCCGGTGCATGTTGGACTCCAGCAGGGCTGCCCGTTGTCACCGGTCCTGTTCATAACTTTTATGGACAGGATTTCTAGGCACCGCCAAGGGCCAGAGGAGGTCTGGTTTGGGGACCAGTGGATTTCGTCTCTTCTTTTTGCAGATGACGTGTTCCTGCTAGTTCCCTCTAGCCGAGACCTACAGCATACACTGGGGCAGTTCACAGCCGAGTGTGAAGCGGCTAGGATGAAGATCAGCTCCTTTAAGTCCAAGCCCATGGTTCTCGGCCGGAAAAGGGTGGCTTGTCCTCTTCAGGTTGGAGGGGGGTTCCTGCCTCAAGTGGAGGAGTTCAAGTATTTTGGGGTCTTGTTCATGAGTGAGGGGAGAATGGAGCGGGAGATCGACAGACGTATCGGTTCAGCTGCCGCCGTTATGGGGACACTGTGCTGCTCTGTTGGGGTGAAGAGAGAGCTGAGCCGAAAAGCGAAGCTCTCGATTTAGCTGTCGGTCTACGTTCCTACTCTCGCCTATGGCCATGAACTTTGGGTCATGACCGAAACAACGAGATCCCGGATACAAGCGACCCAGGCGTTCTTTCCTGGTCGGAAACCCTTCCAGTCAGTGTTGATGTAGAACTGGATTCATTGTGGACAGCTAAACTGGTTGCAGCAGTTTCAAGCTCATCACATGCTTCAGACATGGTGCTTCCTGGAATTATCTGACCTATCTAACATTTTTACTTTCAAATATGGGTGACAGATTGGTCACATGGTTACACATTTGGGGTGTTCTAACAGAGCAATGATCTCAGACACCCATCAAAACTAGTTTTGCAATGAGTAAAGAAGGCTAGCATTAACTCTCCCCAAAGCTTCAGCCTCAAACCCACTTGAAATGGATGCACTAAGCTTAAAAGAACCTCACACATTCTGCCATAAAACAAGATAAAATGCAGGGCTGTTAAAAAGTGTTTGCCACCTTACAGATTTCTTCTGTTTTTGCTTTTTTGTGACACTTAAATGTTTCACATCAACTAACAAGTTTTAATATTGAATAAAGATAACCTGAAAAAATAAAAAGCAGTTTTAAAATGATTTCTTTCATTTAAAGCTATCCAAACCAACATGGGCCTTGTTAAATAAATAAAATATTTTCTAGTGCTCAGTTTTACAAGCCAGAGCAAGGCCTGATTATTACCTGACCTTCAGAAACAAGAGAACATTTTAAAAGTACCCCTCTGACTGATGAAAGATCTCAAAAAGCAACACAAGTACCAAAAAGACTCCAAGAGCACGACAATGATTCAACCAGGAGGTCACATAACAACCCAGAATAACATCTAAAACTCTTCAGACCTCACTTGCCTTAGTAAAAGTCAGAGATTCAACAAGAGGAAAGGAAGACTGGGGGACATAAAACGTTAGTTCCGCGCCAATAACCACTGCTCAACAAAAATAACATAAAGGCCCGTCTTACTTTTACCAAAACATATCTTGACGGTCCCAAAGGCTTTAGAGAAAATATTCTGTGAAATGATGAGACATAAGTGAACCCTAAGTCCAATCACATGTTGGTTATGCAGCAGGACGGTGATCCAAAGCACAGCAGCAGGGCCGCCTCGTGATGACTTAAAATAATTAAAATGAGGTCAAAGTCTGGACTTAAATCCAATTTAGATACTGTGGTAAGGCCTTAAACACACCGTTCATACTTGAAAACCCTCCAAGTGGCTGAATTAAAACATTTCTGTACAGAAAAATAGGCCAAAATACCTCAGTCCTGACGTGAAAGAATCATTTCTAGTTATCAAAACCTCTTTATATCAGTTGCTGCTGCTAATGGAGACACAAATAGTTATTAGTTTTAGGAGGCAATTACTTTTTCACATAGGTTGGTTTGCAATAGCTTTTTTCCTTTATGAATGAAATCACAGAACTGAAAATCTAAAAATAAAAGATGAATGACACTCATGTGTAAAATGGGTGTACGTAAACCTCTTACAGCAACTGTAACCTGATAAAAACAAGCAGAGAGAATGAGCTCAACACGCACGTGTCATAGTCCTGTATGATTTGCCCAACGGCTAAAATGGCAGAGAGATACTCGTTGCTGCCCAGCGGGTTGATGTAGTGGAGAGAGGACGGTTCTCTGGGGTTCCCGTTAGACGCTGTGAAGTCGATGCCGACCTGAGGGAACACAGGTTAGTGACAGATTAGAGAAAACTCCCGGAGATCTGCAAACTGTCATAGTTTTACACAAAGACAGGCATGTACAAAAAAAAGTCAATCTTATTTCCAAAAGTTTTTTGTCCTCAGTGGAAATCTGGTTCTCAGAAAGGTAGAAAGAGAAGTATGAAAAAGCATGTTGATTTTTTAATTGAATGTAGCTCCCATTATTGCATCTGTGCTTGTATTTCTATATTTTTAAATGTATGCTGCAACCTCCACCTCGTAAACCCCTTAAAGCTTATTAAAACATTAGACTGCCCCATCTTCTTCAATCTGGCTAAGTCTGGAGTCGTTTAAAGCAACCAAAAATAGAGCAAAGATAGAACATGTTACGGTGGACAAAGATAGAGAGAAAAGTCAACCATTAGGAGTCTTTGTTGCAGATTTTGTGCATGTTTTTTTCCTCTGTTTTCTCTTTCAATGCTTGGGTGTTAAATATTAGAATCATCTAGTTTTTACCAAGTTCTAAATTATTTCAATCTAGAAAATGTTATCCCATAAAAACATGAAACAACAAGGGTGAAATCATTAAGAATAAACAGCACAAATCAAAAAGCAGTGATGTTATTCCTATAAAACAGAACAAAGCAATTCATAAAAACAAGGAATCTGGTTGTACTAGATCCAAAAAGCAGTAAGAAGCAACAGGTCACAATCAACATTAAATATGACTCATATAAACACATTCTATATCATGATATTCAGCTCAGATTTGCAGCCAGACTCGTAATCGTTAGCAACAAGAAGAAGAGCAAGGTCTGCAGCAGATGGGCTGATCCTTCAAACTGGTGTTAAGATCATGGCGTCTGTCGGAGCTTACATGAAGAAACAGGCTGAATCCATGAATCCGTGGACAAACTTTATCAAAATACTTATAGAAAACCAATCTGCCAAACACAAACAGTGGTTAAAAGAAAGAAATCTACACCCAGTCAGAACTATACATACAGGATCAAATAAATAAATACATCCACAGTAATATTTGCTTAAATGTATCTTAGCAAGTTGCAGTTAAACCAGACAAGTTTTACGGCCATCAACAAGCTTATTTAAGAGTTTGTTTAAACTGATTGGGTTCCTGGCATGGGCTCGACTTTTAACCATGTTCTGCCAGGATTTAGGTGATCTAAAGGTGTTTGGGTCATTTTCCTGTTGTTATGTAGATGATGTGGAGTAGAGCCGCTGGTCCTCCACATCGATAGGAGCCAGTTGAGGTGGCTCGGGCATCTATACTGGATGCCTCCTGGACGCCTTCCTCGGGAGGTGTTCCAGGCACATCCCACCGGGAGGAGGCCCAGGACACGGCCCAGGACACAGCCCAGGACACGCTGGAGGGACTATGTCTCTCGGCTGGCCTGGGAACACATTGGGCTCCCCCCAAAGGAGCTGGAGGAGGTGTCTTGGGAGAGGGACGTCTGGGTGTCTCTACTGAGTCTGCTGCCCCCGAAACCTGGTCCTGGATGAAGCTGAAGACGACAAGTATGAGTACCAGTACGAGTACAAGTATGTTTCTTATTTTCCCTGTGCTCATTATTGTTAGGCATTTTCCGTATTAGTTCATTCTTTTGTGTTTAGCCTTCTAGTTTATTCTTGCATCCTGTCCTTTCGTGTTTTTGGATTTATTTCTGTTTGTCCCCCGTGTCTTGTAGTTTCTTTGTATCTCTGTTCAGCTGCCATGCTTTCATCCTGCCAGTCTTCATCCCTATTTCTATGATGTTTTCTGCTCACTGAGCATCCAGCTCATTTAGCCCACCTATGCCTGCTCATCACGCTTAAGCCACTCACCTGTTTCCCTTCTACAAGCTCCTTTTGGTCTTTGTTCTCCGCTGGATTCTTCCATTTCCATGCCTGTTTTCTGGCCCATGCTCCATATCCTGTTCTCCTTGTTTTTTAATTATCTAGCTGAATGTTGCATTATCCAAACCACTCCAAAAAAAACAAGAACGGTTCAAATGCATCATTAAAAGTCTAAAATTATTATAATGTTCATACCCACAAAGAGTGGATGTAAATGTCTAAAAACAGAACTTTATCAAAGTGAAGTTTGTTTTAAAGTTCTCAAATAAAGTGCTGGTTATTTCCATAAGGTTGGAACACTTTCTATAACATTACATAATCATAAAGTTCAATAAAAAAATGTGATTCTAGAAACTATAACAATTTTCATCAATGTTTACACAACATATTTCTCCTGGCATTGCCTCTCTGCTGTTAGCAAACTGACAGTTGATGGATCTAAATCATCCCTGAACCATTACAGCATTCGTCCTCCATTGCCCTCTCCACTGACAGATGTGACAGCTGTGAATCTGATGACAGATGAAGCCATCCTGACTTGTTCTTTGCTTCAGGCTGGTTGTAGTTTTTAAACATAGAAGCAGAGCTAATAAAACATGACAAACAGTTTGAACAGGAGAGCGATCACTAAATTAAAATGAACAGGAGGTAACAGACACATCTGATTCACATGATGATCTTGAAACTTTTACTACATTGACACCTCATCCCACTACCACCAATTTCTTATTGAGCAGCTGACATGCTGACATTCTCACTGAAGTTTTATTATTGGTTTCCCTGTTAAATATTCACTAGAATCTCTCTGACACATTTGCAGTTAAACAGCCAGAGACACGGATGGAGGGGAGGTGTCACAGCCTGTGTGAACATTTTATGCTCTCCTTCTGAGATGGTTAATAACAATCTCCAGGATTTTAATGAGGGGAAAGTCTGCTATGGGTCACATTGCTCTTATTTATGGATCATTTGTTTAAGAATATTCGTTTAAGACATCTTATATTCTTTTTGAATATAAAACTCACATTAGTGGAAACTAGACAGTGATGGATTATTAAGGGTCTGTGTAGGAAGATGAAAAAAAATATGATGTGAACGTAAAAGCAGTAATTGTTCGTTATTTAAACTGATGCGTCCTTATACCATATACTTTCAATTGCAGAGATATGTGCTTTTTATTTAAAGGAAGCTCTGATAGAGCATGGTTAAAGTGTTATTGATCGGTTTAGGAGGCTACACCCTCCCACTGGGAAGGATGGATGACATAGGACCTTAAATCAGCATTAACTTTACTGAAGCGGCAGCACAGAAAGTTGCACTTTTTTAAAAAGGGTTATGAGAACAGAAATGCTTTTAACTGATTCACTTTTATAAAAGACAGATAAACTGAAAACATTACGGCTTATTTCTGTTTACATGTTCATCTTAGTGCTGCAGCACAGCAAGATGATACAGCAAGCTAGAAAAGTAGCTGCTTCAAGAACTGTGGAACTGTTTAGGAGCCAAAGATTGATATTCACTATGCCATGACTTAGTAGAAGCTGCTTATTGCTCCATTATGGCTATCTGACCCAATACTGACGTCAATATTGGATTAGATATTGGGCTAAAGCCACTGATCGATCCACCTATCCATGGTGCTCAGTAGCTGCAGGTCATTTTATCGCTGAATTTACCATGAATGTTTAAACGTAATGCCAAAAACATCAACAGAGCAAACTAATACACTGTTTATAAACAGATGTTAAACTTAGAGCTTATTAATGCCAGTTAAACAGCAAACAATTCTCTATTTGTTGTATATGTGCCCCCAATAACCTAACAGCTCATGTAGCAACATTGGTTCAGTAAACTATTAATATACCCTACCAATCTAACATGTTAGTTTGGTAGTTTAGAGACCCAGATCCCCTCCTTCTGTGCAAGAGATCCTGAGTTTGAACATTGATAAAATCTACTTGCTTCTTGCTGATTAAGCTCTTTTATTTACATAATGTAATGAAATTTGGGTTGAAAATAGTACCTGTGATGCTGTTTCTGCAGGGAGAAACATAAATCTGCAGGTTTTCCCATGTCGCTGCTGCAGATTGGTCAGATTAGACCTGCAAAGCATTTGTATGCTGTATTTCATCCAATTTACAGTGAGTGAGAGAGGCAGCACTGTTATAACATTTAAAAAGGAGATTCAGATTTTGTCCATTATATCTTTATGTCCATGGCTGCAAACTGTCCCACTGAAGTGAGATCCCATTAGGATATGTTTTGTTTGTTTTTTTTTAAATCTGCTGTGATTGGGATCAAACTAACTCAGAGGCGAATGAGGGTGGAACTAAAATAAACACAATTAGCAATTATGTCAAATATTTATTTTTTTGCTTGGCAGTTTAAAAAAACTATGAAGAATTAACAGAGAGTGCAGGGAGCAATAAAATGTCTTTGGGTCAAAAACTGGCAGAGCAAAAACATATGTTTTCTGCCCTACAGTTGCTCCACTTGCTCCATAGTTCAGGCGCCTTTGACAGTAATAATAACGGAGAAGAAAAATCTGAAGCTCCACAGAGGAACAACATGAGGCCGATTGGATTCAAGAAAGTTGATTTGTTTTATCCTTTTGGACTTTGAAACTCTACTGATCCTGGATCAAAAGCAGGAAATGCTGGCAGGCTGCTGGAAAACGATGACTGTTATGATCTGCTTGTTTCAGAGTTTTGGTTATCCTGTTGTTCTCTTTTTGCTGTTTCTTGTAGTTGTGTACATTTATGTTTTGTTAGATGTCCTCCCTGTTTTTGTTCTTCAGTTGCTGTTAGGTTAGCTTTTTGATCATTGTAGTTTAGATTCCTTATTGTGCTAAGATATGCTGTTATTCCCCTGGACTCCCTGCTCATCTGTTTTAATTACCCTCACCTCCTTCAGTTGTCCTGTCCTACCCATCACCAGATTTCTCCTGATTTGCTCCTGTTGTTCATTGGTCGTGTAAGTTTTCTTTATTAAATATCTTCAGTACTCCACTACGCTCTGCATTTGGGTCCTACTTCTACCTTAATTTAATAGTGGCAGGTAGAAATATTAACGATCTAGAAATTAATTACAGTGGCAAACAGTACTGTTAGTGATACTAATGGCTATAATTGCTTTTAAAATGGGTTTAAAACCATTTTCAAAATACAATCATTTTACTTCTAGTTTGTACAAATACAGTGATAGCATGAAAATGTGATTTTTTTAATCAAGCTGTGGGAAGAGCAAACCATTGTGGCAGGTAATTTACTGGTGCTGATGATGATGTTGGTAAGTATGAAAGTAACTACAATAAATGTTACCCACAGCAGTCCTACAACAAGTAATGAATAATTTATTTGCCTAAATAATTTCATTCATTCATTCATCCTTTTATAAATATGGGACATACTGTACATAATGAAATACAATGCTAACCTAAACCTACCCTGAAAATATCATCTTGCAGCATCCTTGACATGAAGTCTTTTTCACTACGATGAATCCTCCGAATTCTTTCTTTACTCTAAAATCCAACAGTTGTCAATGAAGCTATTAATGATATGAAGCTTTTAAAATGAATATACTGATTCATTTAAAATGAGCCTCTCCACCAAAGTAGGTTTTATCTTTGTGTTGTGCAGCAGAGCAATGATGCTTTCCCCTCCAGCTCCCACGGCGCCTGGGAGGAGAGATGTTCCCCTCCTGAAGATTAGGATTAAAGCCACACTAAGATTGATTGAACACCACAGGACAGCTCTTTCTTCTTGTGTGGTTTTCTACACAACGTCTTCTCTCTTTGTAGGGGTGTGTGCATGTGGTTATAACATGTTAGTACCAAAATGGATAGAGTGTACATTAGACAGTGTCATTGGTGACTGGGTGTCTGTGAGAGATTATTCACAGTAAAGTCAGTCTGCATAAGCAGCTAAAGCAGAAAAGGTGTCTGTTTGAAGACATTCTTTGGGTGTGTACAGCCATAATGCACAAGTTCTGTTCAGAGTGGATGTGATAAAAATTTGCAAAAGTTTGGGTTTGGTTCTGTGTGCATGCATGGCTGCAGAAAAACTGTAATTTGGAAGTTTGGACATCAATGGAAGACAATGAAGAATGTCTTTCACCTCAAAAGAGTGTCTGCAGATGCGCGTGTATGGCATGGAAGAAACTGTCTCTACAAAGGTGCAAAATTAGAAGAGGATGATTTCAGTGTTAGTGTTATGCATTGTTTTTCCTTTTCATCTCCACTTAAAGCATTCAGCTTAACGTTTGCATTCTTCATACACCCCTGAGTGTCGCTGAACACAAAGAGTGTTTCTGTTTGAATGCAGCCATCCAGAATCCAGCAGGATTTTTTCAGAGTTCCTACTTCTTGTTTTAATAGGTTATCAAAAGCTGAACAGAGCACAGAGGCAATAAGTTACTTGTTACTGAAACGGTTTCATCTCCTAATGCAAACTGTGGTCATCACATGGAGAAGAGTGAAGTGGCATCTGAATAAAGACTATTGAGAGTTTTGCAAAAATATGACAGAAATTCATGTTTAAAGGATAGTTACTGTTTTTATTGCTCAAGCTTTGTATTTCTTCATAGTTTGTAACACATTTAACAGTACAAAGTAGTAGGTTTTCTATCTGTATGTTATTTACACTGACTTATGTAAACTTATTGTTGCTAATAACGGCACAAAAACATTTAAAAAGTAAACCTGGGAAAATGGCTTCGGATATTCTTTTAATGGAGAGCTCAGACATTTACTTACAGTAAGATTGTAAAATAAATAAATAATATGATAAACATAAACATTTACACTGCTTAGCTCTTATGACTCAGTACTTGTCTGTTTCTGCATATTTCTCATACAAAGTGACAGTTAGCCGTGCAGAAAATGCCACACTCTGGTCGCTCTACATTTATCACAGATGCTGAGTTTGTTTGTTTTTTTCTAATAAATGTAAGTTTATGTAAATATTTTTCTACCTGATAAGAAAGCTGAAGAATTTGAATCATCTCCAAATGAAACTTACCTCTCCGAACCAAAAAAGTCTAATTGTTTCCACAAAATCTACCTAAGGTAACCATCTGACGTATTTTTCGATGGAGAGTGCTTCATGCTTTTCTATGAGGCAGTGCTGTAAATATGAATAAACACCTTTTACATCATCCAGTTTCACTTCCCTCTCAAACAAAATGTCTTTAACATTCATCAGCAGCACAGAACGTCACTATGGCAACAACAACTACCTTCTCTGTTTTAAAGGCTCGCTTCCAACAGCAAGGTGGCAAAAACAGGTGGCAGCAAAGGGATGGAGTCATCGTCTGTTCTTGTGCATGCTACTTAAGAGTAACTGGGTTTTAACTCAGCCCTGTGCTGCTCGCTAGCCCAGAAAATCTGCACAGTGTGTTCTCTAAAAAAAAGGTCAGGGTTCTGTTTGACTGGACACAGAAGACCAACAGTGCAAGTGCTGCAAAGTTGGCAAGGTTGAAACATGCAGCCATCAGATGGAAACATACCATTTCTTTGGTTTTACAGTGATGGCCACGTAAAGATGATTTTAGTCCAATTTATAATCTAAGTACATCTAGTCAGTGGAGTAGAAATCCTACATCAAGGAATAATCTTTTTCTAACAAATTTACTGGCACCCCTGCTGTCCGTACTCTTATTCTGTAACATTCCTCACAGTGGTAGAAACAGATCCATATAGAGTGATTGTTGCTTCAGAGTTCAATCTTAGTCTAATCTGAGTAAATTCTGGTTGATGTCCCAAGTGAGATTTGCAAACTCAAAAATATTCACATTTGAGTTGGTAGGACAGAAGAAGGCTTTATCAATACTCTTAAACAACCATCTGGCTTGCAAATAGTGTCTAATCGTTGTCATGGAGACCTGGTGACCCCAAGAGAGCACTCCTTATGTCAGTTTTCTAACAGCGAGCTTTGGGGATTTTGTTTTACCTCCTATCATTCTGTCCACGGTTCATGATGGCAAGATAAACTGGTGTAATCGTCCAGCCGAGTTGCCGGTGGCTAAAAGCAACAGGGCTTTGTGTCACGTCAGATTTTTACCCCAGGGAAACAAAAAGTCCTGGATTACTAATTTGAAGCTTACACAACTTCAGTACCATAAATGGATAATTTGTATTTCTTTTGTGTTTAATTCTGATAATTTCCTTGTTATGTTCTTAATGGTCTTAAGGTCTTGCCTTAGTTCATTTTTTGAATAAAGTTTCTTTGTTTTTCCTCATGTTCTTTGATTATTAAAGATCTCTGTTTATTTATCCCTCCTTGATTTGCAGTTTCCTTTGCATCTCAACTGCAACTCTGCCTCACTGAGTTATTTTAACTAAATTAAACTGTGACTCCACAGCTACAAGACCCTTGTTGACATTTTCTCATGTGAACATCATTATGGAGCAAGTTATTACACCGCTGTGCTCTGTTGGTCAGCGAACACATTAAGTGTAAATTAAAGCTTGTGAATTCAGTCTGTGGCCTTAGAAAGAACAGCTTCATAACTGCATCGTAGAAACATTATTATGAAACAAAATCAACGAAGGACACATTTTCATTTCCAGCTTGCTTCTTGCTCCCCATCTCAAGCATAACACGTTATGCTTGAGATGGTATAAAGTTCTTTTGAGGATTTTCCCAGAAACATCTCAATCAAACTTGTGTAGCACTTCAAGCCTTTGGGGTTTAGGTTTAAAACGAAAACAGCTCACCTGAAAATCATCACATACTGACTTTAAATAGTCATAAGTTCCTTGGGTTGTTGTTGTGCATTAAAGCTGATCGGGCCCCTCTCTGCAGACCCCTCTGTGTTTTTGTTTGATGACCTGCTGTTTATTTCTGCACAGTGGCAAGGCCATGGCTAATATTATCTTCATATAACCATTTGGACTGTTTGTTTGACATCTGCTGCAGATGGGTCTGCCATTTTTCCCCCATAATGGAACTGGATGGCACTTAGCTTCTTCTCCACAAAGTGCCAAAAAGGTACTTTGATAAAAACCTGAGCTGCAGTTTTTCTGTCCCGGAATCATCAGTCTGCTACTCGTACTCGTACTCGTACTCGTCGTCTTCCGCTTATCCGGAACCGGGTCGCGGGGGCAGCAGACTCAGCAGAGACACCCAAACGTCCCTCTCCCCAGACACCTCCTCCAGCTCCTCCGGGGGGAGCCCAAGGCGTTCCCAGGCCAGCCGAGTCCATCCAGCGTGTCCTGGGCCGTCCCCTGAGCCTCCTCCCGGTGGGACGTGCCTGGAACACTTCCCGAGGAAGGCGTCCAGGAGGCATCCGGTATAGATGCCTGAGCCACCTCAACTGGCTCCTCTCGATGTGGAGGAGCAGCGGCTCTACTCCGAGCCCCTCCCGAATGGCCGAGCTCCTCACCCTATCTCTAAGGGAGTGCCCGGCCACCCTACGGAGGAAGCTCATTTCAGACGCTTGTATCCGGGATCTCGTTCTTTCGGTCATGACCCAAAGTTCATGGCCATAGGTGAGGGTAGGAACGTAGACCGACCGATAAATCGAGAGCTTCGCTTTTCGGCTCATCTCTCTCTTCACCACAACAGACTGGCACACCGCCCCCATTACTGCGGCAGCCGCACCGACCCGTCTGTCGATCTCCCGCTCCATTCTTCCCTCACTCGTGAACAAGACCCCGAGATACTTGAACTCCTCCACTTGAGGCAGGAACTCCCCTCCAACCTGAAGAGGACAAGCCACCCTTTTCCAGTCGAGTACCATGGCCTCTGACTTGGAGGAGCTGATCTTTATCCCAGCCGCTTGACACTCGGCTGCGAACCACCCCAGCGCATACTGTAGGTCTTGGCTAGAGGGGGCCAGCAGAACCACGTCATCTGCAAAAAGAAGAGACGAAATCCACTGGTCCCCGAACCAGACCCCCTCCGGCCCTTGGCTGCGTCTAGAAATCCTGTCCATGAAAGTTATGAACAGGACCGGTGACAAAGGGCAGCCCTGCCGGAGTCCAACACGCACCGGGAGCAGGTCCGACTTAGTGCCGGCAATGCGGACCAAACTCCTGCTCCGCTCGTACAGGACCCGGATGGCCCCTAATAAAGGGCCCCCGATTCCATACTCCTGGAGCACCCCCCACAAGGCATCATGAGGGACACAGTCGAATGCCTTCTCCAGGTCCACAAAACACATGTGAACCGGTTGGGCAAACTCCCATGAGCCCTCGATTACCCTGTAGAGGGTACAGAACTGGTCCAGTGTTCCACAGCCGGGACGAAAACCACACTGCTCCTCCTGAAGCCGAGGTTCGACTATCGGCCGGACTCTCCTCTCCAATACCCTGGCGTAGGCCTTACCAGGTAGGCTGAGGAGTGTGATCCCCCTGTAGTTGGAACACACCCTCTGGTCACCCTTCTTATGAAGGTGGATCACCACCCCGGTCTGCCAGTCCAGAGGCACTGTCCCCGACCGCCATGCAATGTTGAAGAGGCGTGTCAACCATGACAGCCCCACAACATCCAGAGATTTGAGGTACTCAGGGCGGATCTCATCCACCCCCGAAGCCTTGCCACCGCGGAGCTTTTTAACCACCTCGGTGACTTCAGCCTGTGTGATGAAAGAGTCCAACCCCAAGTCCCCAGCCTCTGTTTCCACCAGGGAATGCGTGATGGCAGGATTGAGGAGATCCTCGAAGTACTCCTTCCACCACCCGATAATGTCCCTAGTCGAGGTCAGCAGCCTCCCACCCCCACTATAAACAGTGTTGGCGAAGCACTGCTTCCCCCTCCTGAGGCGCCGGTCTGCTACCCCATACATCAAAATACTTTACTTGCATCTCAACACATTAAATAAATAGATAAAAACGATTGAACTATTATAAAAAATATTGACATATTTAGAGTATTTTTGCATATTCAGGAGGAACCGTTTCATCATATTTAAACTGTGGGAAGACTGTATCTTCCCCACAATGTAGTTCATCTATTGTTTTGAATTGAAGAATCTGCTGAAAAGCAGTAGACACATAGACGAAGGGACGGATGGATGGATGGATGGATGGATGGACGGAAGGACGGACGGATGAATGGACGGAGGGACGGATGGATGGATGAAAAGTTACTGGGACCAAACAATTTCTTCTACTTTTTGTTTTTTTATTATACTTAATTGTTACTCAACGTCAAAAAGCAAATGTTTACATTAGTCAAAGTCAACCTGGTTAAAAACAAAATGCTATTTTATGAAGAGAAAAGGGTCATCCAAAGAAATGTGGATCTTATGTGAAAAGCAATTGACCCCTAAACCTAATAACTGGTTGTACCACTCCTAGCGGCAACACAGTAATCAAGCATTTGTGATAACTGCAACTGACTCTTACACATCCCTGTGGAGGAATTTTGACCCACTTGACTTTCCAAAATAGTTTTAATTCAACCACATTGGACAATTTTCCTACATTTGTGGCCTGTTTAGGGTTATGTGACAGTTCTAAAGCGGATTTAAATCTGGGCTTGGAGAAGACCACCCCAAAACATTGATATTGCCTTACTAGCTGATATTCTTCATCATGATTTTCTGGCACAGAGCAAATTCAATTGAATTAGAGGAAGGCATTCTCTCCTAAGCATCCCCAAAGCATCCCCAGACCATCACGCTACCACCATGTTTTACTTTTGGTATGATGATCCTTTTCTGAACAGCCGTTTTAGTTTTATGCCAAATGAACGATGTACCCCTTCCAAAAAGTTATACTTTTGTCAGTCCACAGGATTTCCCCAAACAAGTTTAAATACCCATAATTTTAACATTTTACTTGTTTTTAGATTATATTTCCTTGGAACATATCGGCATATATCCCTACCCCAGCAATACTTTTTGTGCAAATCTGAGACAAGCCTTTGTGTTATTTTGGGTCAGCAGTTGTCTTTGTCAAACTCCCCCATGGATGAGACATGGGAATGATTTTGGCAGGCCGACCCCTCCTGGGAAGGTTCCCCACTGTTCAGTGATTTCTCCATTTTTGGTCTCTCTTTGGTTCTCTGTAGTCCAAAAGCTTCAGAAATGGCTTCACAACCCTTTCAAGACCGATAGATGTCAGTGACCTTGTTTCTCATCTCCTCTTGAATAATGTTAGATCGGGGCATGATGCGTTCCTTTTTACAGATCGATTAGCCTACTTCGTGTTTTCAGGTAGGTTCAATATACAGGGGTTGGACAATGAAACTGAAACACCTGTCATTTTAGTGTGGGAGGTTTCATGGCTAAATTGGACCAGCCTGGTAGCCAGTCTTCATTGATTGCACATTGCACCAGTAAGAGCAGAGTGTGAAGGTTCAATTAGCAGGGTAAGAGCACAGTTTTGCTCAAAATATTGAAATGCACACAACATTATGGGTGACATACCAGTGTTCAAAAGAGGACAAATTGTTGGTGCACGTCTTGCTGGCGCATCTGTGACCAAGACATCAAGTCTTTGTGATGTATCAAGAGCCACGGTATCCCGGGTAATGTCAGCATACCACCAAGAAGGACGAACCACATCCAACAGGATTAACTGTGGACGCAAGAGGAAACTGTCTGAAAGGGATGTTTGGGTGCTAACCCGGATTGTATCCAAAAAACATAAAACCACGGCTGCCCAAATCACGGCAGAATTAAATGTGCACCTCAACTCTCCTGTTTCCACTAGAACTGTCCGTCGGAAGCTCCACAGGGTCAATATACACGGCCGGGCTGCTATAGCCAATCCTTTGGTCACTCATGCCAATGCCAAACGTCGGTTTCAATGGTGCAAGGAGCGCAAATCTTGGGCTGTGGACAATGTGAAACATGTATTGTTCTCTGATGAGTCCACCTTTACTGTTTTCCCCACATCCAGGAGAGTTACGGTGTGGAGAAGCCCAAAGAAGCGTACCACCCAGACTGTTGCATGCCCAGAGTGAAGAATGGGGGTGGATCAGTGATGGTTTGGGCTGCCATATCATGGCATTCCCTTGGCCCAATACTTGTGCTAGATGGGCGCGTCACTGCCAAGGACTACCGAACCATTCTTGAGGACCATGTGCATCCAATGGTTCAAACATTGTATCCTGAAGGCGGTGCCGTGTATCAGGATGACAATGCACCAATACACACAGCAAGACTGGTGAAAGATTGGTTTGATGAACATGAAAGTGAAGTTGAACATCTCCCATGGCCTGCACAGTCACCAGATCTAAATATTATTGAGCCACTTTGGGGTGTTTTGGAGGAGAGAGTCAGGAAACGTTTTCCTCCACCAGTATCACGTAGTGACCTGGCCACTATCCTGCAGGACTTGTATCTGTCATTCCCAAGACGAATTGACGCTGTATCGGCCGCAAAAGGAGGCCCTACACCATACTAATAAATTATTATGGTCTAAAACCAGGTGTTTCAGTTTCATTGTCCAACCCCTGTAAGTGTGTAAAGAAAACTGATTCAAAAAATTTGGTAATTACAGTTAGTTTATGGCTGCACGGTGGCGTTGCAGCAAGAAGGTCCTGGGTTCGATTCCCAGGGTCTTTCTGCATGGAGTTTGCATGTTCTTCCCGTGCAAGCGTGGGTTCTTACCGGGTACTCCGGCTTCCTCCCACAGTCCAAAGATATGCCTGTTAGGTTAATTGGTCACTCTAAATTGCCTTTAGGTGTATGAATGAGTGTGTGCATGGTTTTTTATGTGTTGCGATGGACTGGCGACCTGTCCAGGGTGTACCCCGCCTCTCACCCATAGACTGTTGGAGATAGGCACCAGCTCCCCCGCGACCCACTATGGAATAAGCGGTAGAAAATGACTGACTGATAGTTAGTTTATGATTTAACCAAGGGAAAAATTACTTGTTCACACAAGGTCAGATTGGTTTGGATACTTTTTTCCACTTAATAAATTAGATTGTTATTTTAAAACAGCTTTTTATATTTACCTGGGTTACTTTTGTCTAATAATAAAACAGGTTTGTAAATCTAAAACATGTAACTGTGACAAAAAGTCCAAAAACAACAAATTCCCAGTCCTGCATGTGTCCACACACTTAACCTCAGACTTTCTTGAAGCACGTTTTGAAGCAAAATTTGTTTTTCAGTGTTTTTATGTTCGGGTCCACTGTGACAATGAGAGCAAAATATCCTCTATGATGACAAACATTTGGAGATATCAATAACTAGGGGATGAAACAGCAGCAGAACATAACGCGTAGTGAGATTTTAACCCTGCAGTTTTTGTCTAAAATATCGGAATACCAACCAGAAAGAGAATGTAGCACACCAAATGATCCATATGTTGCTTAATCTGCTTTGAAAACCTGGAGCATTATGCGAGGGATGGAGAAGGAAAAATGTTTGTGTCTGTGTTTTCACCCAGAATGAGAGCATAAAAAGTTCAATGTTTGTGACTTTGGATGGCCATTATAAAGGAAGCTTGTCTCATAGGGCTACAGAAAAAGATGGGATATGATCAGGAACACAGGTTTCTCCTGACAGGAGACAAAAATAAACCAAGATGCTTCCTCTCACCTCTGTCCCGAATCCACAGTTTCTCTCCGAACTCTCGAACATTCATTTATTTGAAATCACTTTTTATTTTTGAATGTAACTGTTTTTGCATATTCTAGCATTTATAATAACTCAATTTCTCCCCTAGTGCACAAATTTCCCTTCACTCAGTGCCTCCTCCCTCTCTGTATGTAAATGACTACAATCCAGCTGCAACCCCAGGGGATGAAAATAGAAAATGTGAATGTTTTCCATCCATTTTTGAGAGCAGAGCAAGCAGAAACATGTATCTCATTATCGCAACACTGCAGATGCTGAAAAGGGAACAAAAGCTAACAGGCATGCTGACATCGTACTCACTGTAAACATGAGCTGGCATCCTCCCAGTATGTAATCCAGAAAGGTATAATCGTGTGCAATCTGAAATCAGAAGAAGAGCAGGCTTATGTTGTGTTTTTCAACCTTTTTCTACCATAAACCCTTGATAAAAATATGTTTTCCTTCTGAATGCAAAGATTTATTATGTATTAACATTTGAGCAGAATTCCCATTCAAGTTAAAATAAATGTTTGCCTGGATTTTACCATCAATACTCTAATCCCTGCTGCCAGCCAGTAAATAAAATTACTATATTAGCACCTTTCTTTATTTGTTGTGCGTTTCTGCACAAAGGCTTGTTCATAATGAAAACAGCCAGGATGAAGAAAAGTAATCAATTATGAGAGCTTGTCATGCACACAGCTTTAATGCTGTTTTAATAGGCAGCTAAAGACTCCATGTTTCAGCTTTATGTGTCACCTGTGGCGCTCCAAGCTCCAGCTCTAATTAGTTTTTGGCAAGCGGGTCTGATAAAGGGCTAATTAGGAGTGTGTCGATTGGGTCATGCGTGAGGAGGTAAAACTGGTTATTCACGCAAGTTAATTCTATTTCCCCTGGCTTCGTTATTTCAGTGTATCCAAAAATCAAAGCTCTTAGCTTAAAGCAACAATCTTAACTCAAATGAAGATGTACTGAGACAAAGTAAAAGAAAACATTTACTTTCAGTTTTATTCATTAAAGAAGAAATACTGTATGTGTCTAAATCACTTATTTGTCTATACTAGGAGTCTGCAGCCAACTCTTTAGGCCCTCCACTATGGTTCTTAATGCAAAAATGCAAAAGAATTGAGCAATGTTTTAAAATATAACAGTTATTTTGAAAAGCTAGATTAAGCACTTTTCCCATGCGTTTTCATGTAAACATTTTCACAAAGAATGACACTAATAGGGTAAGGAATATTTTTTTTATTAAGTGTTTTTTTCCTCTTTCTGCATATAAAAATTAAAGAAAATGTATTAAACTTAAAAACAAACATACAATTGTTTTCTCACATTAAAACCTAAACAAATCTTCTAAAGTAGGTATTATAAAACTAAGCATATTGTTTCAAACAGGCATGTTGCTTTTGTGGCTCCAATGAAATTTTGTTTAGCTGGACAGAAGGTAAAAATGGCTTTTAGGGGCTGTAAAGGTTGCTGACCCCTGGTCTATACACTGATTTAAAAAGGGTTAATTTAAGGTTATTAATTGTGTAAAAATATATATTATCTCAACTCAGAATTCTGGCTCCCAAACATCAGTTTTAAGCCGTTATTTCACATAGATCTGTTGGTCAATCAATGACAGATGCTCCTGATCTCAACTCGTTATTTGTTTCAAGCACACCTCTCTACAGAATACATTTCTTCCATTCCAACCTCTCCACCATCAAGGGCAAGACCAAAGAAGCTTGGCAAGATGGTAACAACTACTGGTACAAATATTGGTAAAATGATCATCAATCACACCCCGTCTGGAGTTCTATGCTAGATCTTTCCTGATGGTATGAAGATGATCATAAGAATGGTGAGGGATCAATCCACAACTACAGGTTTATCCCAATAAACCGGAATACCACTGAAAAGTTCATTTCTGTTATTTAATTCAAACAGTGACTCAGTGCACACTAAACATGCAAAAGAATTGATCAATGTTTTAAAATATAAAAGTCCTTTAAAAAAGCTGTTCAACTGTCTTATTTCTTAATTTTTATTGTGTATTTATACTAATAAAAGCCCAGAAAACAGAAAAGTAGAATATTAATTTATAGCAAAAACTTAATAAAGCAGAGCTACAGGCTGATAGCCTCCATGCCATGCTGCACTTATGCTGTAGTTACGGCAAAAAACAAACAAATATAATTATAGTATAATGCACAGTCCTTTTTTTCAATAGGCCCACATTACTGTAATGACATTTGTTTCTAATTGGTCTTTTGCCATACTTCTAATTTTTGGCTGCAAGCCTCAATCAATAAAATGAGCATAAACCCTTACAATTTAGAACTGTGGTCAAAAGAGACCAACATCAAGGTCTTTGGTATCAGCTCAACACACCATGTCTGGAGGAACAGAAATGCTAAGTATGACCGGAAGAACCACATTTCCACAATCAGGCACGGAGATGGAAGAAGTATACGTTGGTGGTGCTTTGTCTGACAAGAGTACAGGACGACTTTCTCACAGTGAATGAACACTGGACAAGGTCATGTACCATAAACTCTTGGACTAAAACCTCCTTCCCTCAGAGGGACATTGAAGATACAGTAGATTGTGGAAGGATAAATGTAGGCCACCATTAAAAGAGTTTTTAAATCGACCAGACATGGAAATTGTTTCAAACAGTTATGACCGTATTTGTCTTATCCTCTATTCAAGTCATTTCATGCTAGCTGGTGAAGGTTCGGTTTGCTCATTGCCTGTAAAGTAATTTCAGACCTGCATTTCAGTTGTTTCGAGAACAAATGATGGACAGACGATCAGCTGAATGTGAATATGTGTTTAATATGTGATTCCATGGACAGAATACTGTACTGGCCCAAGTACTGTCAAAGGCCAGAACTTTCTTTTAATAAGAATAATACTGACTGATAGCCCACTGGACAGAGTGCTCTGAAGGAAAATAGGTCCTCTATAAATGCATCCAGCTGACCAGCTTTCCTTTTAACAAGTCAACAGAAGTCATTATGCCATACATACCTTTCTTCCTTTCATCCATTCATTCATTCATCCATCATCAAGCCATCCATTCATCCTTCCATCCATCCATCCATCCATCCATCCATCAACCCACTAATCCATCCATCCATCATCAAGCCATCCACTCATCCATCCATCCACTAATCCACCCATTCATCCTTCCATCCATCCATCCATCCATCCATCCATCCATCCATCCATCCATCCATCCATCCCCACTAATCCATCCATCCACTAATCCACCCATTCATCCTTCCATCCATCCATCCATCCATCCATCCGTCCACCCACTAATCCATCCATCCATCATCCATCCATCCATCCATCATCCATCCATCCATCCATCCATCCACTCATCCATCCATCCATCCATCTATCCACTCATCCATACATCTATCCACTCATCCATACATCCATCCATCCAAAAATCAATCCATCCATCCATCCATCCATCAACCCATCCATCCATCCATCCATCCATCAACCCACTAATCCATCCATCCATCATCAAGCCATCGACTCATCCATCCATCCACTAATCCACCCATTCATCCTTCCATCCATCCATCCACCCATCCACCCACTAATCCATCCATCCACTAATCCACCCATTCATCCTTCCACCCATCCATCCATCCACCCACTAATCCATCCATCCATCATCCATCCATCCACTCATCCATCCATCCATCCATCCATCAATCTATCCACTCATCCATACATCTATCCACTCATCCATACATCCATCCATCCAAAAATCAATCTATCCATCCATCCATCCATCCATCCATTCACCCATCCATCCATCCATCCATCCACTCATCCATACATCCATCCATCCATCCACTCATCAACTCATCCATCCATCCATCCATCATCCATCCATCCAAAAGTCAATCCATCCATACATCCACTCATCATCCATACATCCATCCATCCATCCACTCATCCATACATCCATCCATCCATCCATCCAAAAATCAATCCATCCATCCATCCACTCATCCATCCATACATCCATCCATCCATCCACTCATCCATCCATCTATCCACAATCCATCCATCCATTTATCCATCCATCCATTTATCCATCCACCCACTCATCCATCCACAAATCAATCCATTCACCCATCCATCCATTAATCCACCCATTCATCCTTCCATCCATCCATCCATCCATCCGCCCACTAATCCATCCATCCATTTATCCATCCACCCACTCATCCATCCACAAATCAATCCATTCACCCATCCATCCATTAATCCACCCATTCATCCTTCCATCCATCCATCCATCCATCCATCCATCCATCCGCCCACTAATCCATCCATCCATCATCCATCCATCCATCATCCATCCATTTATCCATCCATCCATCCATCCATCCATCCATCCACTCATCCATCCATCAATCCATCCACTCATCCATCCATCCATCCATCCACTCATCCATCCATCCATCCCCTCAACCATCCATCCATCCATCCATCCATCCATTCATACATCCATCCATCCATCCATTCATCCATACATCCATCCATCCAAAAATCAATCCATCCATCCATCCATCCATCCACTCATCCATACATCCATCCATCCACTCATCCATCCATCCACTCATCCATACATCCATCTACTCATCCACTAATCTATCCATCCATCCATCCATCCATCCACTCATCCATCCACTCATCCACACATCCATCCATCCGTCATCCAAAAATCAATCCATCTTCCATCCATCCAAAAGTCAATCCATCCATCCATCCATCCACTCACCCATCCATCCATCCATCCATCCACTCATCCATCTACCCACTCATCCATCCATCCATCCATCCATTCACTCATCCATCCATCCATCCATCCATCCATCCACTCATCAACTCATGCATCCATCCATCCATCCATCATCCATCCATCCAAAAGTCAATCCATCCATACATCCACTCATTCATCCATACATCCATCCATCCATCCACTCATCCATCCATACATCCATCCATCCATCCACTCATCCATCCATACATCCATCCATCCATCCACTCATCCATACATCCATCCATCCATCCA